>JAQIWT010000711.1:0-15926 GCA_034696485.1 Isohypsibius dastychi
GTTGGGGTCCGGGGAATTACAGAATTTCGCAGAGATCACATTCGCCGGGAGGGCCACGAGAGAAAACCACCACGTACGCCATTGCTCTTGCAAAATGGAAAAGAGGGAAAGCAACTTCCTGTGAGCCCTACAACATTTCAAGCGTTAACCTTTCGCTCTACTTGTTTTACTGGCGAAAGTTTATAGGACTTCCGGTCCAGCATTTATTCTCAAACATAAAACATCGAAGCCATCTTTTACTTAAAAAAATTGTCGAAAGCGTGTGAAATAACTAACCTCGTAAATCGTACGTAATCATTAACTGAAAAGTGAAATATCCCATGTTATTGAGGAAATTCTGGCACTAACAAGGATGGTAAACGTGACAAAAAAAGGGCAGATTCCAGCACATTTAAACTATGGAAATTCACAATCCAGCTTGAGAGGCGGTTCGCTTTTTCCTTCCGTGATCCACACTAACAAGCTTGAAGAACTCTCTGGAATATTGCGGAATCTTTTCGGCCACTTCCAGAAACCCATCCGAGTCAATGAATACCACATAATGTCTTCTCACGAACTTAACCACGGTGTTCATCAGCGCTTCATCTCCACACTCCTTCGAAACTCTAAACGTCTCCACTAAATTGGTCATCTCCATATTTTCCTCCATATACAATAAACATGTTGCTTGTAACTCCAGAAGCTGATATTTGTTCGCCGCAATGTATAACTTTTGGCAGTTTTCTTTCATGCATGCTTCATCAACCGGAAGTCCGTAGAACGCGTCCACCATCAACTTCAACGTTCCAAAGTCAACGTCAGCTATACGGCAGATTCCTTCCAGTTTTTCAACCGTGTCATTGGAGAGCATATTTAGGAACACTTCCGATACAGCGGCGATTCTGACCCGATGAACTTTGATTTCTTGATTGTCGGAGGAAACCAATGTGAAATCGGTGAGCGTACCGTCCTGGTAGAATTTTCGCAGACTGCTTTGATCCTGTAAACAATCAATCGATCAAAAAAATTTACCATCATTTTTGACTGTCAGAGGTAGTAGACCATGTATAGTACAATACTCTCAATCAGAAGTTATATTATCTAATTATTATTCAAATTCAGATATCGTATATAAAATGCAAATTTCGCCGGGATAAATACTTGACATTTTAACACATTTCGCTCTACAATCTACAGTATGCGCGAGTGAATGGAGAACAAGCTAGAAGACCAGAAGAATTTAGAAGTTTAGAATCAGGAAAAACAAAAACTTCGTCAAAAATAGGCAGGTTTTGGGTCTATCCAATAACTCTCGATTCAGTGATCTAGCCTCAATGAATCAAAATCGTTATTTGGCGAAAAAAAGGAACATTTTCTAGCTGGTGACCTCAAGTTCTTGCTCAAGTACAATAGGTATAAAATTTAGAGTCAACAATTCGAGATTTCGTCGGACGAGATCAAGCCGAAGGGTTTTACCGCTGTTCGCTAGTCTCCAAGAAAGAAAATCAGAAATAAAATAGAAAAAGGCGGTCGAATTTAAAGTCAGTTTAAGAAAATCCACCGGAAAATAACTACAGTACCTAGCCTACTAACCTCTGGTTTCATAAGGAGCGGATTGAACGGTGTTCGGACATCGTTGCGTTGGGGAACACATTGTGAGACATTTCATGACTCATTGGTTCTCCATTCCATCCAAGAGCTCGCATGAATAAGGGAATAAATTCAACATTGGTCCCGTCTGAATCGAACAGAACACGCAGCTTTTCAAACTCCTTGTTCTTCAGAAGTGTTTCCGCCGGAAGTACATCGGGATCTTCCTTGCAGTACTTGATCAGTTTCGGAGTGCAGGTCAGTTTATCCAGCTTGAATGTAAAGAAAAATACCAGAGACGAACTGGATCAAAATGAGAATCAGCGCAGCCATACGAAGGACGTTTTGCCTTTCGAAGACGAGTCGGGATCAATAACAAACATCAGACGATCGGGTCGAGTTACGCTCCAGAACTGAGATTTTCCAATCGAGACCAACACGTTGCGCTTCTCGAACTCTCCGAGTCCAAGCTGACATCTGAAAGTTTTGGGTGCTAGGATATCCCATTCTGCGGCTGTGAGGATGTACGACATTCCTATGCACTCGTCAAAACGGCGATGACTGAAGCCAGATTACTTGGGTAGTTACATTGAGGAATGACTGATTGACAGGAACATATTTCATAAATCAGAAAGATGGCAGGCTCGCAAAGTTTGCGCTACAAAAATTGCACATTTTGTGGCGTACTTAAATCAAGGAAAAAGGAGCGTGCCGCTATCGACACAGGAAGCGAAGCCCGCATCGGGGGGGGGGGGGGGGGTGCACAGACGAAAGAAGAACATCACGTACGCCATTGCCTCTGCAGAATGGAAAAGAGAGGGAAAACAAAATCTCGTGAGCCTCACCAGATCCGCAGCGTAAACCCTTCGCTGAAAATTATTATTCCCAAACAAAAAACATCGATGAAACAAGTTTTGTGAAATTTCGTCAAAAATGTGTATGATCGAGTGCATTTCGAAACCGATAGATAATTCAAGAATAATTCAGTGATAATTCATCCGGTTTTTCTAAGTGTCATTTTATCCACACCACAGCACGGCATGCTATAAAAAACTCAGTCAGTGAAAAATGGTTTTCATTAACGCGTACCACAAATCACAATTCAGCTTGCAAGGCGGTTCGTTTCATTGTCCTGATATCCATACTAACAAGCATGAAGAATTCTTTGGAATATTCCGGAATCTTTTCGCTCACTTCCAGAACTCCATCCGATTCGATAAACACCGCGTAACTGCTTCGCACAAACAAAGCCGCTGTGCTTGCCAATAATTCATCTCCACAATCTTTCGCCATTTTAAACACCTCCACAACATTTTCCAAGTCCATGCTTTTTTCCACATATGGTGAACAACTCGTTCGCAGCTCCACAAGCTGATATTTGTTAGCAGCAATATACAACTTCCGGCAGTTTTCCTTCATGCTGTCTTCGTCAACCGGAAGTCCGTAAAACGCGTCCACCATCAATTTCAACGTTCCGTAGTCAACGTCAGCTATGCGGCAAATTCCATCCCGTTTTTCAGTTGTTTCATGGCTGAGCATATTCAGGAATACCTCCGAGACAGCGGCAATCTTGACGCGGTGGACTTTGATCTCTCGATTTTCCGCAGAGACCAACACAAAATCCGTGAACATTTCCTGCTCGTAGAATTTCCGCAGAATTGTTCGGTCCTAAGAATATAAAAAGTTATGGAAATCGTAATGACGCCATGGGGGAAAGTGGAAACTGACCTCTGCTTTCATAAAAAGCGGTTTTCGGTAAACATTGGGGAAGGCTTTGTGGGACATGTCCTGACTCATTGGTTCTCCGTCCCAACCAACTGCTTTCATAAATAAAGGCAGATATTCAGCATTCATTCCTTTTAGATCGAACAAAACACGCAACTTTGAATCACGGGATCTCAGATGTGTTTCCGCCGGAAGTAAATCATTATCTTCCGATTTTCTGCCGCCCAGCATCTGAAGTATCCAGGCTCTTTCGCAATATTGTATCAGCTTCGGGGTGCAAGCCAGTTTCTCCAGCTTGAATGGATGCACAAATACCAGTCGAACTGGATCAAAATACGAGTCGTCAGCTGCGTTAAAATTAACAGACACCTTTCCTTTCGAAGACGGGTCTGGATCAATTGTAAGCATGAGACGTTCGGGAGAACGGTCGTCCCAAAACGGAGGTTTTCCAATCGAGATCATCACATTGCGCTTCTCGAAATCCCCAAGTCCAAGCTGACAACTGAAAGTTTTGGATGCAATGACAGCCCATTCAGCGGCTGTGAGGATGTAAGACATTTTTTCAACAAAATTAATTGAAAACGATGGCAGCTCGCAAAATTCCCGCTAAAAGAAGTGTTCCATTCGATGGCGTGTTCAAGTTGAAAAGGGAGAGCCCACTGACTGAAGGGGGGGGGGGGGTGAAAGGGTACATCAGAAATGAGGGTACTCGTTCGTACGCCATTGCTCTTCCAGAAATGATGACGTGAAAGACGACCCCGCAGTCCGCTGCATTTTTTGAGGTTGACCTTTTCCTTTGACTGTAAGATCAGCAAAGTCCGGACTTCCGGTTTATTGTTTATTTTATGAAACTGGAACCACTCTCGATTTTTCAACAATTTCCCAGTATGTTTAACAACAAGTAGACACAATCTTTTTTCTAACCAAAGTGTACATTATTGCGACCATTGTCCTTTCCTTTGATAATCAAAATTCTACAACAACCGGCGCATCATCATACAATTCCGACGTGAAATCCCATTTGAAATATTTCTGCAAATGCTCCCGAAACTGCAGCGCCTTCTTCTTCAAATTCGGCTCAACTCCCTCCAACATCTCAACCAACGCGAAAAACCGCTGCAGCGTATTCGTCAGAAAATTCTCCTGTGTAATAATATCCACAAAAAAATTTCGCGGAATTTCTTTTAGTTGAAAATGAAGCATCGTGATAAAATCCATGAATAAATTCGGACGATCCAAAATTGCTCGCTCACATCCGGCCATCAACGCCACCAGTTTCTTCCATTGCTCGAAAGCGTCAAAAACTTGTCCGACCAAAAAACAAACAAATGCAAAACTCGTCTCCGCCAGAACTTCCCGCTCGTCATTTCCAAACGAATCAACAATGAGCTTCTCCAAAAGTTCAGATTTATCCATTCCTAATCGAGTTATCTCCTCAGCGGAAGACCCCGTCGCGATCCCGGGAACCGGAAGTGCCACAAATCGGATTCGGGTATTCTCCACGATTTTCATTTCCGGTAACTCCTCTGATATTTTCTGCTTTTTTGGAGAGATTTCTGTTGAACTCCGCGCGGATTTCGATGAAGAAAACGGAGCAGATTCGAGTTGTTGGACGGAGAATATGGAATTATGGGGACCGGAAGGAACGAGTCGCTCGATAGTTTTCGGGGTGATCCATTTGAAAAGTGAAACCCATTTCTTGTAGGAATTATATGGATAAGGTCCCAGGAATCCATCAAGGTTCTTGAGGTTGGATTCGAAGCGCTCTTGTTCTTCGGAAGAAATTGGTTCGTCGGAGAGGCCTTTCCCGCAGTTTGTCCCATTTTTTGATTAGGACTTCGCGACGTTTGAAGTTGTGAAAGAATCCCGTCCGGAGTGAAGTAACATTGTCTCGACTCACAGCGCTGAAAAAATAATAGGATATATTATAGAGAAACAAATTCATTCCAAAAAAAATTCGCAATTTCCGGTTTGCTCACAATTGTTACATTTTTCAAATTAGACTCATAATGAAAACACCGAGTTTTTTATATTCCAAATTTCTCAACAGATGACCGCTAATTTTAATCCACTGAATTCCAAAACAAATTTCAAAAATATTTCATTTCATTTCATTTCAAGCGGCGTTCTTGTTATTAGAAGAGTCCCGAAATTCCCAGATTCCACTGAACGCAACAGTTGTACTTTCGAATAACTCCGCTGGAACTAATTCGCCGGAAATCAAACCAATTGCAACTGACCTGAAATAATAAAATAGCGTTTATACCGTTTACTGGATCGACTTTCAAAAACATTGCATTTTCCAAGTCGAAACATTTGCAATTACCAACTTCAGTCATGCAATAATTCAACTTAAAACTTGATTTTATAATTTGTTCTCCGTAGTTGAAACTGAGGTATATTTCATTATCGTAATTTTTTTAATGAGAATTGTGACTGAGAAAATACACTTGTGAGTTATTCAAAATTGTAACAAAATAAAATTTGATTACTTTATTGTGAAAATTATTCACCACATTAAATATCACCGTGTCTTCAGTTTCAAAAGTTGTTATGGTTTACAATGGAATTTCTGAATTAACTAACCCGGCAGATTAAACTGCTTTACCGTTTAAGATCGTTTTCAGTTGATTTTATTTGAACAAGCATTGTTTTCATAAATTTATGACTGACTTGGGCAAAACAGCTTGAAGTAGAGTTTCGACGTTTTTCTTTTCCAGCAGGAGATCGTCAGTTCTCTCGATAACTTTCGCCTCCAAATCGGATGCATATTTTTCCAGCCGTGCAAGAACGATATCAATATAGGAGAAGCCCTGTCTTGCGCCGGTTCGTGGTTCGACAATGGCAAGTGCTTCGGATGATGTTGGACGAATGGAGGGATCCGCCGCCCAACAACGGCTCAACATCACCTTGATATGTTTTGGAAGACTTTCCGGGGGAATTGGAGGGCGATATGTATCGTTTATCAGCAGAATTCCAATTAGCTTTGAATGATAAAAACATGATATCATTTATCACGTATCTATATATTTTTTACATATTTTATATACAATATTTCTAAAAAAAATTCCTTTTTTATTGATGATCAGTTAAATGTTTGTATTATTCTTCAATGTATTCGAATTATGTCATGTCAACAATGGCGTCAAAACGCTGCTTGAGAGGAATATTTGATGTAGATTACGATAATGCGTTGTCACCCAAACAAAAAACTGAATATTCAACGTTAGTGAAGTCAATGCGCCGTTCTGCTTCTAATCACCATTTTGGTGCCTGTGTATTAGCCACATAACTAATTCGAATCACATGAAGCGGACCGAACCACCCGCTTCATTGCGCTTTCGTATACGTCACTTGCCGCTTCACTGTGTGAGCGGATGTGTTCCGCTTCACTACTTTGAGGCAGTCTTAAAGCCTTTATATCGGCTAATTTTGTATGGTTCGAGTGAGGTTTAGAGACAGAAAACACTGGCGATTTTGGGAATTCCTTGAACAATTTGCGCCGATGTGCGTGCGTTGTTTCATACCACGCTGCTTTGAAATTGAAGATACAGGTTGAACCTGCACTTTCTATGTTTTGGGGCTTACGGTGCTACCTATCATAAATAAAGCACTGGCAAAAGCACTGGGGCTTACGTTAATCCCAGGCTAGCAAAAGAAACCGGCGCAAGAAATGTTTGTTATGAAACTTTGGACATAGATCTGATTGTGAGTAAGGCTTCTTTCACTTATTTATGTAAGATAAAAAACTTATATTACACTTACCCTTCGCATCAAGAGCCGTTAAGGTGCCGCGAGAATCTGGTTGCTGGTAAGGATCGGCGAGGAACAGGATTTCATGTGCAAGTATTCCAAAACTGTAAATATCCGCGTCTCGAGTCTTCTCCATATCAGGCTTTCTCAACATCTCCGGCGCAGTCCAGACGAGGTCTTCGAATTCTTCCGTTTTGAGATGTTGTACGATGTTATTTTGGATCATAAATGGAAGACCAAAGTCGGCGAGCTTGACCCCGAGTTGGTTGGTAATCATGCAGTTGTGGCTTTTTATTCCACCGTGAATTTTAATGGCCGACTGATGAATGACCAACAAACCCTGTAATGAAAAACAGCATAGTATAAAATGCTTCAGATATTCCAATACCAAAATACGTTTATTCGGGAGATAACCAACTTAATAAATGTGATAAATATGTGGTTTGATTGTACACTGTTTCCGTAATTAATTTTGTATGATATGCGAATTTTCTTTTTATACAAACAAACCTTTAAAATTCCAGAAACCAATGAGAAGTGGAGTGATCTATCAATCCAGGTTGTCTCTGCTGAGAGAAGCTGGAAAACTGAGCCTTTGGAAAAATATTCCGAGACTGAATGGTGGTAAATCAGTGAAACTTTCGCGAGTCCAGACGTAATCCCCTCGGTAAGTGCGAATCCTCGAAGGCAGCATGACAGAGACTGTGACCTTTTAAAGAAATCATACGATCAATAAAAGCCAAACTGTCTTTTATAAGATTCAGAAGAAACTGAATATAATTTCATTATGTAAACTTTAATAAAATACTATTACTGAAAACTGGCTTGTTTAAAAGTTTGAGAACTCTGGAGAACTACTTTTCAATGAACAGAAAACCCGATGTTATCTGTAACACATCATGACAAATACTTAAATTTAGTTTCAAAACAATCCCTTAATAAAACTAAGTATTTAGGAATCACTTTTATGAAGCCATGATTAAGGCATTAATGAAAGACAACCATAGAAATTGAACTAGTATTTAATTTCAAGGATGAATCCTCTACATTTGTAGAGTGAATGATTCAAAAGTTGAAGTTTGTGACATAAAATAGGGTTATTTTAGCAGTTAGTTCTCAGATTACACTTTTTGTCGCAAAAGAAGTGCTGTGTGACGCTTTGGCGTTGGCAGTTGAGCTTCGATGGACGATTTTCTGAACTTGATCGCTGGGAATAATCCATACTAACAAGCTTGAAGAACTCTTTGGAATATTCCGGAATCTTTTCTTCCACTTCACGAACTCCATCTGAATCGACGGATGTCTCGTAATTACTTCGCACAAAATGAACCGCTATTTTCGCCAACTTTTCATCTCCACATTCTTCCGCCATTTTAAACACATCCGCAACATTTTCCATGTCCAAATTTCCTTCCACATACGGTGAACAACTTGCTCGTAGCTCCAAAAGCTGATATTTATTCGCCGCAATGTACAACTTCCGGCACTTTTCCTTCATGTTCTCTTTGTCACTAGGCAGTCTGACGTCCAGGGTAGACGTCAAACGGGATTGACACACAATGGGTGAAACTAAATGAGAGTGCCAGTTTTGTTAACAGTATGAAGCAAAAACAAGATTGCACTGGATGAAGAAATCGAATTTGTGATCTATTTGAATCATATCTCTGATTTTTGGCAGGTTCACCACCAATTTGAAAATTTCTGGGCTCATGCTTCTATTGTATATATCCTGTTTATTTACTGGATTGTTGCCGGTGAAGTAATGGACACGAAAACGGGACAAGCTGCTGTAGTTTTCCGAAAGAGGTCAAAAAGAAAGAAGTTATGCTATTTGTTCGAACCAATATCTTATCCGCTTTATGCGAATGATTTGCGTTTGGTGGTGCAAAGAGTGAAGTCCTACGATACGCTTGTAGTGAAAAACGATCACCCTGTTCACTTGCCTACCCGTGAATAGTGACTAATGTTGATAACACGAAGAACAATAGCCGGACTATAGTATAATCGTCATAGACTCAGTGCAACTTCAGACTTCAGTAACTCTTTACTGATGTCGCATTAGACTACTAGGTCCAGTCCAGAATTAACTTCTTTGACTAGCAAACGGAAGCGGTTCTCAAAATGGATGTCAAATGGCAATTCACTCATGAACTTGGAGCTCGAATGCTGGGTTAGCAATGATCTTCGTCAACACCGCTTGGGCAGTCTTTCACTCCTGTTAAGTAGATGAATTGGTTCTGGGCAATCTAACTGGGTTTTCTACAAAACCTACGGTTGCAGAATGAAGAGGTCTTAATGCACATGGAGTGGTCGTTAGGACAAACGTCCTCATCGTATGTACAGTTGATGACTGAAACTCGCAGACGCTGTGGAGGGTGGCTAGGTACTAGCAGGATGGCTACATGACCATACCTTGAACAGTGATTTCGAATCCAGGACCGTTAATGCTATCATCGGTGTGTAATCGAGCGATCTGCAACAGTCGATAGGATCTTTGAAAAAACGGAGGTGTAAAATGCCGGAAGGGCCATGATGTCCGTGGTAGGAATAATGAGCTAAACTGGCGGGGTAGGGGGGTCATTTGATGCTCACCACTTGATTGTTGATACTCCGCACATTTTGTGGACCGGTTTTACTAGTGAAGTTTTTTGCATTTGCTGTACCAACATCCAGTCGATGAAAAGCGAGATAATCATGACCAGATTCGATCGAAAACGCCTTGTTGTCGAACTGAAATGAAGAGAGTGGTAACTGGTAATAAGTAAGTTCAATTGCAAGGGTTTCAGTACTTTGAGGAATTTTCCTTGTGGTGCGGTGAACGTGTAAGCACAATCAAGCTGATCCGAGTAGTCCTCTGGAAAGTTGGGCGATGTGAAGTTCAGCGCAACCCCTTCAGACACGTGGAATTCTGTCTGTCCACAACCTTCAAAAAATCAATTGGATTTGCAGCAGTTTAGTCTCCCAATCCGAGGAACTCACGGGGATCCTTAGTTGGCGCTGGTGGTGTGTAAGCCTCAACAGTTAGATTGAAACCTTTCGAAGTGAAATTGCCATCCGAAACAAAGTGAATGGCCTAAATTCCCCAACCAAATTGAGTAGGCTTCACGCAGTGCTAGAAGAGTGCCCGAAGCTGTAAACTTTGTTTACCGTTGAATTAGCCGCAAGAATCAGGTTCTTTGGCCCATTTCGTCCGCAATATCTAGCGGAAAACGGCGGACTGTCTTTGTTCTGAATTTCGAGATAGTCATATCGGCAATCCAACGAGGCCTCCGTTGAGAAATCGACGGCGTCAATCTGGAAACTAGTTACTCGAATACACTGTTATATCACTCTGTCCTGCCGATAAATTGGAGCTGAAATGTTTCGATTTTGTAAATTCAAGACCGCAGCCCTGTCTGTTTACCAGTCGGGCCCGCAGGCTTGATTGACTGAATCAAAACTCTCTACCTCCAATTTATTGGCAGGATAGAGTACAGTGTGCGATCTAGATACCCTCAGTAACGAACCACTCCGTGCACTTATGGGCCATGTCTCCAATGCATGATTGCGGTAGTTTCCAGGATAGTTTCCGGACTGCAGATTGATGACAGTTCCCGGTGTGACATTTTGGGAGTCCACTGCAGCTCACATGAATAATGTTGAAGGCCACGTAGTTAAATATGCCTTTTGGAGCAGACAATAAACTTACTGGCGTCCACTTTGAACCTAAAACCCATTCTTGGGGATGATGCCGATGATCTGAATCTAATGGTCTAGAAGAGCAAGGAATTATTTCAGGTCCGGAAATGTGCACCATCGAAACATGCAATGCAGCGTACGATGTTGGAACTGAGCAACAAAATCGGCATGGCGAAATCTTTTGAGCAATATGGACCATAAGTATGGCCTCGGGTGACATCTTGAATTTGCACGAAATCGTATCCGCAGTTTGGGTAAATGTCAGATGAGCCGTCCGATATGACCTATGGAGAACACGCCTCAATCTGACAGCTGACGTTAAATAGAAGGCGTAACATTGAATGACTCCATGAATATTGTATTCAATAGATTTACTTGAGAAGAGAGCCTCCTCAAAATGGTTGTTTGAATTGTGCTGACAAGCGCATCCTCCAAAGATGCTCCATGTCCATTCACAATTCGTTTACACCTCGAATTAAATCTTCGAGCCGCGACGAATTCTAAAAGCCCTTAGGCTCGGCTGAGAATCAGGCTTTTTGTGATCTATACAGACTGTATCACAAACGTGGTTGCCCGAAACCAGTTCTTTATCGGGATTTTCCTCAGTTATCGTCGCTGATTCATGGGCGGAATTGCGAAGAGTTAGCTCTGTGATTGCAGTTTGATTCGATTCGATTCGAAAAGACATGAGGACTGAGCCACACTTAGATCAACCAAACCACTGACCCCCTTCGAAACCCTTTTGCCCGCTTCATTTGCAAATCTATCTCAAAAAACACCGTTTTGCTTCGCTGAGCAAAGCGCATCGATTTGTTCCATTTCCGCTTTGCTAATTTCAAACGAACCGAAGTGTACCCCTTGGGTAAAACTTTTCAGCTCCACCGCTACTTGTGACTGAATTTGATAGAAGTGGGGGTAGAGTCGGAGAGTAAATATCATATTAGCAGGCGTGCGAACGAGACGTTTTCGTAGCCTACATTACATTTTAGATTACTTTTTGAAGAATTTGTCAAACAAAAGTTGGCTTCGTCTCTCCACGTGCGTTCTATGTAGACTTCAGGTTTACATGACAATATCACAAAAACCAAAACAAACGAAGGACTCGGAGGTCCCTGGGCTATCACATCTCACAAATCGAGTGTTTATGACTCCATTTCAGAAAAATGGGATGATAAAGTCTAAGGTTGCAAGTTACAGTCGAGATGCTTGGCAGAAAGTGGCATTTTTACGTTGCACTGCCCCAGAAAGCCTTGTTGTGGAATAAGCGAGTGACGTGAGCAAGTTTATGCTCAAACTGATCAGAAAAATACGGGAAAAAAACTGAGTCTGAATGTAAATCTTGAAACGGTTTGGGTTGACGAGAATTTCGTCCAAGAACCTCAACATTCCGGAGGGGAAGGGCTTGCAGCAAATGTAAGCTTGTGCACCAATCATGGAAGTCGACAAAAAAGGTCAAAATTTGTAAGCTTAAAATCAACTTACATTTTACATTACATGAAATCTGCTTGAGCGGGAATCCGCCAGCCAATCAGAATTCAAATGTAATCTAAAATGTGATGTAAGGAACGAAAACGTCTCGTTCGCAGGCTTGCTATTGCATTGCTTCACCCGGACAACATCCGTTGAATTGCTGGTTATCCTCCACGTATTGTCATAAATGGTCGAGGGATAGTTTCGAGGATAGTTTGGCGACTGAATAATAGTAGTGTTGCTTGAGAGCACGACGTGAACAACTGCAAAATGATGCGTTGAAAATAAACGGGCATTTCTAGAATCCAACATCATCATTTTGAAAAATGGATATTACCTGCTGTTTGACCACTAACATTGGCCACGACGAAAAGTGCAATGATTACAAGAGAATTCATTTCGCACGAGGGAAAACCTTGCAACCTTAATCCGTGGTCCGAGTTTTCTCGTGCACCGACTCAACTTGTCTCGCAGAACAGTGAATCAATCAGATGCAGCTAGGATCTATTTAACGGAGAAATGTTCTAAATTCGAAAATCAACAATCCGGTGATACGGCAACTGATATTTCCCATTGTCACTCTGAGCCAAGAAGCCGAATCGCTGCAACAACAATTCTTTGTTAGACAGACGAACTCACTTGAATTATCAGTTTTTAGACAATGTATTGTAACGAGCGTTGGTACGAGCTCGGCGTTATTTTTGGTTGCAGAGCATCAACCAAACATTTTGACGACATATTCTTCGAGGAAACAGTTCTGAGATAAGTTCACCGAAGGCGACATCGGAGTTCTTATTGATCACCCTCGCAACTGATAAAGCTATTGTTGTTGAGTACGTGTGCCGACTGATTTCTAAGAATCGACGAGAAGACAATTGATTGACCTTTAACGAATTTAGTAGCGGAATATAACGCGTATATATCCAGGAAGACCCAGGTTTTGAAGAAGTATGGACATGATGATCGGACTGTGATTGTTCCCCCAAAATTCGGAGGAGAGGGTTTGGGGAGTTTGGATATGTTTTTCTTGTTCAGTGTCTTCTGTGTATTTATACACCTCTTTTTATTTTGTTCTCTGGATTCATAGCGAAGAATCCAGTGGTTTCGGAACATTGCAATTTTTATGAGGGTGCAAAAGCCTACTCCACACTGTTGTTTTGCGCTGCTGGGTTGCCACTCGAAAATCTGTTCTCAAAATCATAAAACTTTGATTTGCTCTATAGAATTGATCTTTGTTGAGCTGATTTATTGTTTCACGTTTCTCTCAAAATTGATCTTTTGAAAACCGAACATGTCTGTAGTTTCAGTAGCATGTAAAATTCTGATGATCGAAACTTCCGATCATCGATAATCGGATGGACGGAAGCTAGGATGGTCGGATCGCCGTATGGTCGAATGGTCGAATGGCCGGATGGTCGGATGGCCGGATGGCCGGATGGTCAAATGGCTGGATGGCCGAATGGTCGAATGGTCGAATGGCCGGATGGTCGGATGGCCGGATGGCCGGATGGTCGGATGGCCGGATGGCCGGATGGCCGGATGGTCGAATGGCCGAATGGTCGAATGGCCGGATGGTCGGATGGCTACCAAAGATCGCATGAGGGTATATTTCTATGTTAATCAAAATGTGGTGTCGCAACTGTGGACCTTTACCCTGTTAGTATATGACCACATTCGGGACACTGGGTGCACCATTCAACTATATGACCACATCCGGGACACTGGGTGCACCATTCAACTAATCATTCCGATGTTCCTGTTTCAATTCTATTTGTTCGTGATACTGTATGTTGTCGAATGTGTGCCGCTCTGACTTTCATTTCAGTCTTCCGTTCCTGGTAAATTTTATGTCTCGAAACACTAGATTTAGGTATTTAGGTAGCCAAAATCCACTGGTTCACCGGTGATTCCGGAGTTCCGCCACAAGGTGATGTTGCAGCGATAGCAAAAGCGTCAGAATCACCGGACTATGCTGTAATACACACATTTTAATTCGTGGGAAACTCACTGACTGAATTCCCTTCCTCTTTTCAAACATTTGAGCTTTTGGAATATGACATATGAGCCATCGTACGCTCAAGAGTTTCCACGCCACCTACGGACAACTCTTCCAATGGGAGGTTGATTACATCAAAGACCCCTTCTATCCACTCCTGCGTCAAAGAAGCGACAACGTTTGGCCCACGAACTACTGTTTTACAAGCTCAGCTTGCGTAATTCTTGTTTCGAACACCACATCGACCGCAACGCTGACTTCGGCGGTTTTTCGCCTCAATCGGCAGTTCACAGATCTCTGGATATTTGGCTGGCGTACGCTGGCTCCAAAATTAAGTTAACATCCCCCCGTAGACTCACATGCTATTTTATTCGAGGGGTGTTTACCTTATTTTGGCGGAGACGTAGTCGCTATCGCTCTTCATTGTGAGAATACTTGGCCGGACCTTTGTTCTAGGATTAAACTTCCTAAACAGTGTGCCTTATTTTTCACCACGTCCCGCCTAGAATTTGAATGACGCAATCCAGAAAACCTCTAAGGAACGCCAAAACCGATTTTAGTATAACAGCTACCAGGGGCATTTTCCGGAGGCTTTTTAACACTGACCTCCAGTGTGACCGCTGTATACATATATTTTCTTGGAGACTGGTAAACAGCGGTAAAAGCCTTTAGGCTTGATCTCGAGCTTACTTTTGCGAATACTTCACTCAAAAATAATAGCTATAGCTCTAACGATCGGGCGTAAAATTTGATTAGAATGCTCCCAAGGAAATTTTGCAATGTCAACCCTGGAATTGTTTATTGAATAAAAACTCAAGGTCACCAGCAAAAAACAGCTGATTTTTCCGCCAAGTAACATTTTTTAATTACTCATGCAATCTGAATGTAATAGTATGTAATGAATAGACCCAAAATCTAATTAAAGTTGATGGTTTTTTAGAATGATTCGGTGAGAAAACTGAATTTTCAGATCAAGTAAACGAAGTATCAATTTAGAGATCAAATGAAAGTCAGTATATTCAAGGCCAAAGTTTTAATATCAACTAGCAACCCATCAGCGGCCATTCTTATTTTGGTAATGACCTTTCCACCATGATGAAAATTATTAAAATACAAAGCCTCCGGTTAACGTGAGTAGAACGAGCGGGTTGCAAAGCAATTTTTCTCTAACATTGCCTTTACCATTATTCGTTTCTGCGTTTGCGATGAAGACTCATTCAAAATGATCTGAAAAAGAAACCACGACAAGCAGAATCTCCAATATTAATCGTTTTTCAGGGATAAAATGACAAGGTGCGTTTGACGGAGTACATCGCACCTAGTAGTCTCGAATGTTGTCATTGATCCATGTTAGGAACCGACTGATCCTGGTGTAAATTGTCGATTTCCCAAGTTCGCATCTATAATGAAGATCCAATCAACAGTCTCATCCATCGTCAAATTGTTCGTTTTTGTTCAGTTAAATTACCCAGCAGCACCGTAGCTAGTCGCACCCACAATGACGAATCGTCCCCTCTGCTTTTGTAGGAGTGGCCCACCAGAATCACCCTTCGAGGGACAAATCAAACGCAACGAGCACACTTAGAAAACAAAGTCGTAAATCTTACTCGACATGTGCTTTGACGGCTGTTGTTCACGCAAATCTGGTTCTCCTCGTTTATGATAGGGCCAAATATGTTCAAGCATTCCGAACTAGGCTGCGCAGTCAGTTTGGCTTTCATCAAAGTGGTGGCTT
>JAQIWT010000712.1:0-15924 GCA_034696485.1 Isohypsibius dastychi
CGGCATTCTTGGATTGTTTCACCGGAAGTCAGGATATTCATCCCCTGAAGTCCCCATAAATCCAAAGTCTGTCAAATGGCGCCCTCTGGTACTGTCAACGACCAGGGAACCATTCCTCATCATTAAGGAGCACGGAAATCCGGGGGATCATCAAAATTCCTCAAGATTTGTTTGCTTCACGTTAATTCATCTCATCGTTCGTTATGGAAGACATCACGGAAAAGAAAAGGAGAAGGGTGGTAAAGAAGCGTCTTCCACCGGAACATGTTCCTCCAGAAGGACAGAAAATCGGAGGCTACAATCTGAGAAAACGTGCCATCGTGACGCCTGAGCAGAAAGCCAAGCGGAAGGCGAATCTGAACCATCTTATGAAGCGAGTTATGGAAATTCAGGAGAGGATTGGAGGAAAAGCGTCTGATGCGATACGTAATCTCAGAGTGGAATCGGAATCCGAAACGGATGCAGACGAAAACGGAGAAGTTAACGATCAGAAATATGTTTTCAATGATGATTCGGATTTTGAGAATAGAGTTGCAAGATTAAAGTTTGGAACCGATTCTGATGGTTTTGTTTTGGAGAAGTTGGCGAATTTAAGTTTCGCCGTAATGAGTGATGAAGAAGAAGAGAGTGAGAGTGAAGAAGAAAGGAAGAAGATTGAAGAAGAAAGGAAGAAGAGTGAAGAAGAAAAGAAGAAGAGTGAAGAAGAAGAAAAGAAAAAGGAAACCGAGCGGAACTCGCAAATCCCTGTATGCCGGGAAAATGTTGAGGTTCGCAGCAACGTGGCAACAACCAGTACGAAACAGATACCCGGGGTGATAAATCCCGTGAAAAATACAAATCTCGCAAATACTAGCGAGATTGCGCAGCAAGTGGTAGCTGAAAACATTAGCGAGTTTGCGTACTCGCCAGAGAAGGAAATGAGTGGTGCGTTTGCCGAATTCGAAAAAACAATGTTGCAAGCAAGGCAGCAAGCAGACAAACGAAAAGAGCGAAAATCGACAACATTGTCACCACACGAAAGTGATGAAGAGTTTCAGGATGCGAACGATTCTCTGAAAATTAATAATACTCTAAACCGATCTAGCACGGAAAAATCGGAAACTAATAATCACGATGAAGCATTCGTGATTACACCGACAAAAAGTGAAAAATCGGAAGAGAGTATCGAAGTGGTAAATAAATCAACAAGCAACTCGGAGGAAGATGCAAAGTATGTGGACGATAATAACACATTTGCGTTTCTTAATCTTCAGAAATCGGCAGATAAAACGCAGGAAAGAATTGACATACTACAGAAATCTTGCGAAAACTGTGAACGTGCAACGCAAAAAATTCAGACGTTTATCGATATGGCAGAAAGAGCTGAGAAAAGAGCGGAGGAATTTTTAGCAGAAGCCTATCATCACAAGAGGATAATTCTGGACCTCAAATTGGCTTTGAAAGAAGGAGAAGTCAAATTAGAGGAAAGGGATAAAGAAATCAACTCTTTTGCCGACTACGTGAGTAAATTGGAAAATGAAAAGCAAGCAGCAACCAACCATTTAAATTATCTCAAGAAGGAGAATGCAAAGATGAAAGATCTGGCCGCCATAACGGTCCAAGATCTTAATGAGGAGAATGAGAAACTGGAGCAGCAAAAAGCCGAATTGACAAGAGAGAAGGAAAATATGCAATTGAAGTATAGAAATATGAACAGGGAACATAATAAGGTTTTAAGAAGTAATGAAGAATTAACAAGAGAATTGGAACTATGGAGGTTGCAAGATCCGGAAGCAAAGAAAACTCACGAAGAGAACAAAACCAGAATTAGAGAGGTGGAAAAAGCTTTAGAAAACAGGTTGGCGTTAACACAGCAAGATGTTATAAACCGCGAAACAACTATTCAAAAACTATTCGAACAAGAAAAGGAGGTTCGTGGGTTATTGGAAATGACTCAGCTAGAACTGTCCGCAGAAAAGGCCGAACTGGAGGAGTTTAGAGCAACCAACGGAAGAAGAGTATTTCTAGCAGATGAAGAGATAAAGCAGGTGCTAAGAAAACAAAAGGAGGAGACAGTCCTTTCGGCCAAAGAAAAAATGGACAAGCTCTTAGCAGAGCAGGAAGAAATGATAAGAAAAAACGACAGAGAATTAGAATTACAAGCACAAACGAGCGAACTCTACTATAAAGAACAGAGAGTGCTGGACTGGGCAAATGAAGAGCCATACCGTGAAACAGCCCCGGTAAAAGAACAACGAGGCTTAACAACAAGACTATCGATAACACCGTCAATGAGTGCCTCAAATTATCAAGGGACGTCTGAGCTAAATGCTCCTGCAACTTTTGAGTACGTGGAAAGTGAATCACAAGCCACAAGACCGGAAGTAGACATTGAATACAACTACCTTTCGGACGATAATGAGCTCACTCCAAGCGATTTGGAACGTATGATAACGGGTAAGGAGCTAACTCAAGGTGAGAAGCTCAGAAGGAAGCTGGCTAAGCGGGCAAACCAAATGGTGTACACGGTTAGGATGTTCCACGGAGATAATAATATCCCGAACAACGCCGCACCGACACAGAATGCGACCTCAGGGGTTGTAGCAACGAATAACCCGACCGCAGCGACCAATAATAACTTGGTACCTGGCCCGCAACCAGTGATCACAGCAGTGGAGCGTGAGAGAAGAGAAGAGGAGGAAATTGAAGCCAGACGGATTCAGATCGAAAGAAATAACGAGAGGTTGAGGCAACAGGAGATGGAGAGAGCGCGAAGAGCTGCAACAATTGAAAGGCAAATCGATGAAAGTACACGAAGGAGAAGTTTAGCCCAGGAAGGAAACTTGAGGGGTGACAAAGTACCTTTCGACGAAGCAATGAGAGCGCTGGGAGTAAAAGGTACGTCAAGAGTGGGCGAACGAGTAACAGTAAAACCACCAGAGGAATCTATGATCTCTGAACTACGAAGGGTGAATCAGCGTAAAATGCAGAAAATGGAAGCTACGGAGAGCGAACTAAGGCGAAACACTCGGAATGTGGAGGAGGAGAGACTAAACGAAAGAACTACTCGTGAGCGCTCATACCAAGAGAATAGAACAAATGACCAAGCGAATCAAAGAGCTAATGAAGGTCAAACAAGAACCAGAACACGACAGGAAGTTCGGCTACCGCAGATGCCAAATCTTAACAATTACGATAACGAGACACAGTACGTAAGTTACAACGAACCGGATCCAAGGGACGATATGCGGTATGACCCACCGCGAACCCAAAACAGAGGAAATGGTCAGTGGGACGACATACCGAAGAATCGAAGGTTGGATCCATATACGTTTCACGGAACAGGTAGTCAGAACGCAAGGGATTGGTTAGCGCATTGTTTGAAAACAGCAAGGGTGCAGCACCTAGGCCCATCGGCAGTTTTAATAATGATGCAACAAAATTTGAAGTCTGTAGCGCAAGAATGGTACGCGGGAGTACAACTCAACTGGCCAGACGATTATGACGTTAACTTCTTCATGAAGCAACTATTGGAGAGATTTCCCACCGCTAAGAAGGCGGAAATGTGGGCGCAAGATCTGGATAGATACCAGTTCGACCCAGATCACGAATCATCGCAGGACTATTGCGAAACAATGCTGCGATTAATAGCAAAATCAGGGTTAAATCTGAACCAATATGCCCAGGTTGGCAAGCTCACACAAGGAATCTTTAAACGGATACCAACGGAGTATGAAATGATTATGAAATTCAGACCTGCAACGGTAAATGAATTCAGGGATCGTCTCAATAGATGGTGGGAGATACACCAAAGCGCAAATTATACAGACGAGGATAGGGAGAAAAGAATGCAGCCACTTCCAAAAGGCTACAAGAAATTTTTGCCGCTTGAAATCTACCACGAGGAGGGACAAAAGAAATCAGCACAAAAAGAGACAGACAATAAGCTGCAAGAAGCGCTGCTAACAATGGCTAACACAATGACGAGCAAGTTCTCGGAAATGTTGGTCGTAACCAACCAGAGTGCGGAGACCAGGGAGAAGGATCTCCAAGAAGTTGTTTCGAACATAAAGAATGTAATTCAACCGCTCATAAAAACGCAAACAGATACAGAGAAGAGAGCGGCAAACGTCACAGGAAAGATTGTACAGAGGGATACGAGCTATATAGATTGTCATAATTGTGGCGAACATCATTATGTGAGAGACTGTCCGCATCCAAGGAAGGAGGCCAAGAACCCGACAAGTGGAACAGCAAACGGGAGGCAGAGTCGACCTTTCGAGCGCAAGGACTCTAACAGGCCTCGAGTATGGAGTGGAAATAGAGATGCAACTCCAGGAGGCACTAACAGACCACCGGGTTGGGTGGAACCTGGAACAGAAGAGTACACAGCTAAGGCGAAAGAGAATTTCAAATTCTGCGGAGTGCAATTCTGCTCACACTGCCATAAGGCTGAACACTCGTTCAAGGAATGCCCCGATGCTAAAGATGTGATAAGAGAACGATTCAGACCAATAGCATTCGAGTTGGAGGATCTATTCGAGGCGCATTGGGCAAAACTAAACGGTAAAACAGCCCCGGTGCGAACGAGATCGCAATCACGAACAAGGGCAAACGATAGGTCAAGTTCGAAAAACCGGAAGGCGCAGTGAAACAGGGTGACACTGTGCCAACCGACCGAATCCCTGCAAAACCTCCGGATAATGAAGAAGATAGTCAAGAAGATAACAAGTCGGAGATAATGAAACATTTTAAGAAGAAATTCGCGAAGGAGGATGACGACACTATGAGTATGATAGGTGATCGGCTGGATAAAACGACCGTAAGAACACACAGACGTAGGAAAGAAACAATGAAAGATGAGACTACGGTCAGGAAACGAAAAGACAATACGATCGAGCCAATTCCGAGTTCGCAGAATAAGAAAGTAGACAAGTTAGAACAGGAAGGTAAGACAGAAATCAAGCGAAAGAAGATTGGTTTCAAAACAGATGAAAAAGCGAAGATGGAACGACATCCGACGGAAATCGAAACGGCTACTTATGTGAGACCCAACCAGGCGATGACCCGTTGGGAGAAAGGTAAAAGGGAGGAGATAAAACGCAGAGCGGATAAATTAAGAAGGGAACAAAATATTCCGGTGAAAGAAACGAAGGTGAAGGTGAAATGCGAACAGTGTGAGATAGAACGACGGGAGAAAATCGCAGAGCTAGGAGAAAAAATCATGTCAAAAATTGGAAGAAGACAAATGAAGGAAAGCGTAGGTGAAATTATTCAGTCAAAAAGCATGGGAGAAGTATTGGTGAAGAACTGGGGTACAGAAGGACAGTATTACATGGATATGATAAACAAGGAGACAGATTTGGTCATCTCAAAGTTGATGGCAGAACTAGCACAGTTGGCTGACCCAGAAGGAGAAGTAGAAATGGAAGAAATGGAAGTACTCTGTAAAGAGAGCGAGCTCGAATGGGAATCGCAAAGCATCGCAAACGGAGATCCATCAGTCAATGCAGCCTATAAGGATTTGGACGAAATGCAGCACAAAGAAGGAATAGTAAACGAGGAACTAAAGAATCCAGTGCAGATGCGCTATGTGAAAAAGTATTGTACATGGAAAGTAAAAGTAAACGGTAGGGAGTGTGAAGCCAGGCTAGTGACTTCGTCTAGAATATCGATTATCCCTAGAAAAATGCTGGAAAGTCTTGGATTGGAGATACCGAAAGAAAAACGTATAGTAACGATTTTAGATTACATGGGTAACCCAAGAATAACAGAACTGGCAACGATAGAAGTGGATCTGGAGATACCGGTAGGAAAAGATAAGGTAACACCAACGAGGAAGTTCAAATTTTACGTAATGGAATCTGTAATTCCTCAGGTGATTTTCGGAGCGAACTGTTTGGAAGAATTCGGATTAGGATTTAATTTCTTGACAGAAACGTTTGAGTATGAGAACCCAACAGTTCACGGAATTCCTTTAGACTCAAAACTGCAGGCTGCAGGTCATAAACAAAGCGACGATGAAAACATCGAGTTTCGAGGACAAGTAATATCGGAAGAAGAAGAGGTTTTGGCTAGGCAAAGTACTGCGGAAGAAGTACCAACACCAACCGAAACCGAACTTCCGGGAGAAACAATGTACGGCGTCCTACCAAAAGGATATCGCGGAGCAATGATATTTGACGTGAAGCTGAATGGCTACGATTTTAAATCAATTTTTGATACTGGAGCTACATTATCAACAATAACAAGGGAGGAATGTATCAAACGAGGATTTTTAATAGAACAAATGTCATCTAAATACGGGCGTTGGTTCACGGTATCCTGTTTTGGCGAAAGAAAAGCTTTACCAATGCAAAGAACATCGCTAACGGTAGAGATCGGAGGTATGAAATACCAACATAAATTTTGGATAGAAGACGGAAAACCAGGAGGAACAATTTATATTGGTTTTGATTTCCTAATGGGAAAGGATATTACATTCAAATTTAATACAAACGAGATGATTCTGAGCCAAGCGGATCCAATTACCGGATTGATACGATCATCGAACATAACTATGTTTGGGAATAGGGACGCAGTAGAAAATAAAAAGCCAGATTTTGAAGACCAAATGGCCAAAATGATCTGGAAAAATGAGGAAATGTTAGATGTCGACGAAGAGGATAACGGTGAATGGATTCGTGACAGACAAGCGAATTACTTAAAAGTGGTGGAGGATTTCGAACCATTAGAGGAAGAGGCAAAGGATAACTGGGTAAATTTCCTCACTGGAGATGAGAATGATAAAGATAAATATCGTGAGGATACAATTAAGGAGTGGATCAGAAGGTGTGATAAGCTCAACCCGCCAGCAGTACCAAGGAGAGTAGTACTAATGAGTAACGGAAAGCGGGATATTTACCCGGAAATAGACAATAAAAGTTACATGCCAATCTGGGATGTGAACGAGTGGACAAAAGGAAAGCTGGTAACTTCGGTTTGGCAGTACAATGCTAGATCAAATTCGGAAATGACAACGGATACGGGAGACCCGTTGATAATAGTAGTACCTCACGGAACGGGAGGTAATGCAGGATGGACCAAAGTAATGGGATTCAATCGAATGGGTTGGATACCGTCAACATACCTAGTGCCAACGCCGGGTATACATCCAATACACCGAGATCTAGCAACGATGTTCTGGGAGAAGATTCTGAAATCTCAAGGATTTAAGATCCCAGAAGATAAGATTAAGACCGAAAAAGGACCAGAAGTGCAAGAAAAGCAGGTTGAAGTCTCAAAATGCAGAAAAATAGTGACAACCAAGGAAATGGATTTAATAGTAGCACATCAGGCAATTATAGACGGTAAAGATGATTCAATTGTAGTAGTCAGAATGGACTGGGAACTTAAGAATTTCACGGGAGACATGGTAGCTACAATTTTCCGACCAAGATGGAACGAAGGCTGGTACTTTATGGACGCCATCCTAAAATTCAAAAACGGGCTAGCGCTGTTGAGGGTACAGAATACTCGCCCATACCGGAAATCACTCGAGAGAAATACGAAGCTAGGAACTGTGGAAGTAATGGTCGAAATATCCGAAGAAGAGTACATGGCGCGGCAGTTTATCAGAGAACAGGCGAACGGATTTCTATGCAGATGCGAACACTGCACGAGGTGGTTGGAAAATCTGAGCTTAATCTACGGTCTACAAAATAAAATATCCGCAAGCGATAAACAGAACTTCTATTGGCTGGACGAAGACGAGAAAATTGCTCACCAAAAAGCTATGGAAAGTGCATTAACGGTGGCCACAAGATCGGAAGATTTGGACACAGGACCGTTAAAAGCGGAACCCATTGTTCTTGGAGTGTGCAAAGAAACAGGGAGTAGAACGGTCGATGGGATGAATCTAATAGGCACGGAGAAACTAACCAAAGAAATGGCTGATGCAGTGCAAAATATGTTCGTGAAAGTACCGGAAGTATTACCAACTAAAGCACATCCGGTGGGTGACACGAAATTGATAACACATAGGATCGAAACAACATGTCACCCGATCACACAGCCCCCAAGACCAATGGCGCACAAAGATAAGCTGGAGCTTGAAAGAATAATCGGGGAATATTTGAAATCAGGGGTAGTCAAAAAATCAAGATCACCTTGGTCGTCTCCGGTTTCCTTTGTAAAGAAGAAGGGTGGAGAAACAAGAATGGTGTGCGATTATAGAAGGTTAAACTCTGTGACAAAAGCCGACGTTTATCCGCTGCCAAGAATCGATCAAATATTGGACGCAATAGGAAAAGCAACATGGTTCACGTCTATTGATATGAACCAAGGGTTTCATCAGATCCCGATCGAGAAAGAAGACCAAGAAAAAACGGCAATCAAGACACCAATAGGATTATACGAGTATACCAGGTTACCGTTCGGACTTTGTGGAGGTCCAGCTACCTTTCAACGACTTATGAACCAAGTTCTGGGAGACATGCTGTATGTCGAGTGCATGTGTTACATTGACGATATTTTAATTTTTGCGAACACGTTCGAAGAACTAACACGTAGAACGGAGAAGGTTCTGGAGAGATTACGAGACGCAAGGTTGACAATTAAGCTGAAGAAATGCACGTTCGCACAGCGAGAAATATTCTTTCTGGGACACATGGTCGACGAACACGGCATGCGCATGGACCCAGCGAAAATCAAAGCAATGAAGGAGTTTCCAGTACCGAAGAAACTGAAGGATGTACAGTCATTCATAGGGGTGTGTACATATTACAGAAAATTCATAGAAAACTTCGCAGCGATGGCAAAACCGTTAACAGACCTGAATCGAGGTTCTAAGAAATTTCAATGGGGAGAAAAGGAACAGCAAGCTTTCGAGAAGTTGAGAGACGAAATGTGCACGCAAGGCGAAAAACGAGTACTCGCAAGATTCGACCCGGAATTAAAAACGGAGGTTCGCTGCGACAGCAGTAGAGAAGGAATAGGTGCAATCTTAGTTCAGTACCACGATGTGGGATGGAGACCAATAGCCTACATGTCAAGGAAGCTAAACGCATCCCAGGCAGAAAAATGGTCCATTCCAGAATTAGAATTATGGGCGGTAGTATCAGCCTTGCAGACCTTTAGAACGTATCTGGAATCTATACCTCACCCAAAGAAATTCACGGTAGTGACCGATCAGCAATCTCTAACATCTTTGAAGAATATGAAGAGACCAGGTCAAAGACAGGCAAGATGGCAGTTATTCCTGGATCAATTCGATTTCATAGTCGTGCACAAACCAGGACATCTGAATCTTGACGCCGACGCGCTGTCAAGAAATCCTGTGGACGAGGCGGTACCGGAAGGAGAAGAAGACATTACGGAGTTGAGGTGTTTTGAGAGTAAATTGAAAGAACAGAGAAGGTTAGGACTGAAAATTTTTCTGGATGAACCGGAAGACGAAGGAAACTGGGTTGAGTCCGGTTCAGAGGAAGCACTAATGGAAGATAAGGATGTACGAAAGCTAATAAGAGAAAAATATGACAAATCGAAGGAACAATGGTTGGATGAGCTCTACGGAGACAACCTTGATGAGGTTATAGAACAAGGTATGATATTGCGACCGAGAGGAATAACAGAAGAGAGAATGCTGGAACTACTCTCGGACGAAGTCTTCGAGGCAGTCGGCAAGGAGATCGAACAAGAACAGCACTACTTAGCGCAGTGCGAAAGAAAATTTGTACGGAATTTTTGGAAAGCTACAACAGAAGATGAGTACGATCTACCGGAAGAGCTGGAGAAATTAAGCTCACTCCCGGAAATAGAAGATCTGGAAGTATCAGACAGAGAAACCGAAGAGGAAAATGATGAATCAGAGGATTCGCAGCCCTCAAAGAAGCAAAAGTCACGGCGCGGTAAACCAAAGAACACGGATCCGGATTACGAGGAGGTCAATCCCAAACTAAAATTAAAACCGAGGGACGTCAAGGTACCGAAACGGAAAACAAAGTGGATGGACTGGGAGAGACCACCGCCGAAACCTGTAGAGGCACCGCCAGAGCCGCAAATAATGATGAACGAGAAAGGAGAGAAAGAATACATGTATTTATTCTCTGAAGAAAGTCATGGTTACAAAGGATGGCGGGACGCGCAATTAGATGACGAATTTGGCAAAAGGTTCATTTCTCTTTTCGAGGAATCAATACCGCAACCACCAGCTTCTGAATCCGAAAAGTCAAAGAAATTGAGCTTTTGTCTAGTAGACGGTATTTTGCATAGAATACGTAGATTGAAGGACAAGGAGAAAAAACTAGTCTATGTACCATCGAAAATGAGGAAAGCCTTATTGAAAGATATTCATGACTCTGTAGCAGGAGGTCACGGGGGCGTCTGGACCACAGCTTCAATTATAAGGGACCGCGCCTGGTGGCCTACGGCTGTAGCAGATATAGTTAAGTATGTACAAACATGCGATGCGTGTCAGAGAAGGAAGAGCCCGAAAGCACTAACGCCAGGTATGCTGCAACACCCGACACCGCCGTATAGAAAATTCCAATGGTGGCACATCGACGCTTGTGGTCCGTTTAATGCTTCGGATAGAGGGAAAGTGTATGTGTTAGTTGCAATAGATGCGTTTTCAAAAACAATGGTGCTTAAGGCAGTGCGATACTTGGATAGTGATACAACTGCGGATTACATTATCCGAAATATTATACAACAATATGGGGTACCAGACAATATAACTACCGACAACGGATCGAACTTTAAGTCTGGGATGATGGAACAATTATTCCATTGGTTGGGATTAAAACATGTAAAAATATCACCACTACACCCAGCTAGTAATGGACAGGTCGAACGATACATGTCGGAAGTCAAGATTTATCTATCGACGCAAATAAAGGCAGATCAATCTGATTGGTGTGAATTTGTACCATGGATGGCTTTCAAACATAATGTGACAAAAAGCAGAACCACGAACTATTCACCATTTAAGATAAATTATGGTGTCGAAGCGAGACTACCAATTGATACTTGGCTCAGTCATATTGACACAGATGGAGATCTGGTATCTGACTATGACATGTATGTTCAAAGAATGCAAGCAATTTATAATGAGGTCTGTGAAGAAGTATTTACGAGAATACACTTCGCGCACTTAAAAACCAGAGATAGGTTCAACAAAATGCATAGGCACGTAGAATTCAAAAGAGGTCAGAAGGTGCTCATTCTACGAAATGTCTATAAAAGACACGAAAGCCCCAAAATTGCGTATAAATGGATCGGACCATTTACAGTGAGTGGCGCGATTAATACGAATACGTACGAGATTTACTGGGATGGTAACAAGGCGAATACGCTAATGAAGGTACACGTAAGTCAAATGAAAGAGTACCACGAACGAGAACCAGGAGTAAAAACTAGATCGAAATCACAGACGGAAGAAGAGGAGCTAGACGGTTTACTACCTCAATACCGTATTCGGAAAAATCCAGGTAAAGAAACGATAACATTGAAAAAAAGTGTCGGAGGGCAGAGAAAGGTCAAATAAAATTGACCATTACGACGTAGCAGATGAAGAAACCGCTTTACGAAGGCTGGATGAAACGGACCGAAATAGTTCTGAAAACGACACGGCAGAACCAGAAAAGACGACGCAAGACGGGAAAACAACGAAAACACCGGGGATAACGCCAGGGTTAACCCAGAAAGCAAACGGACCAGGACCGGTAACGAGAAGCGCAGTCAAGGCAAAAACCGACCCGAACCGTACCGTTGAGCCGACCGCGAAACCAGCGCTGGCGGCTAAAGACAATTCAGTCGAGCAGTCAGAACCTCAAAGGATTTCGAAAACCAAACCGGGTGTAGAACTTCTGTCAGATTCCGATTGCGACGATATTCCGATTATTCGGGATTTCTACGAACCAGAGCTCGAACCAGGACATCCTCTTATTTCAACAAAGAGGACGGGACACAAGAAGCGATTCTCAGTGCTGACCAGCGATTTCCGAAGGAAGAAGGACGAATCTCAAGGTAAGGACGTGTTAGAAAATCTTTTGAGAAATGTTCCGATAAGTCCAGTAGAGCCAGGAGCAGGAGATAATATGGTTCTGACCAGGGCGGCCAAAAGGAAACTTCAGAATCAGGCGAAATCTTGATATTGCGAAATTGAAATTTTGTTCTATTGCTTCTGGTCTAGCGGTGGCTTCAAAGTTGCCCTATTCCGAAGTTAAAAATGTTTTTTAACTTCGAAATATTATTCGCGTGGTGGAAGATATGGAAAATCAAGAAATAATGTCGGGAAACCGTTGCGGGGTCTTCACTTGGGTCGCCAGATTTTTCTGAGGTCTTGGGTTCAAGCTTGCCCTATTCCGAAGTCAAATCATGTTTTGACTTCAGAAAATGAAACGTGATCATTCAATAACGCAAATTCTGGTTGTAGAATGTCGCAGCCACCGAAATGGACTCCGAACAAGGAACGTTTGATAGCCATGGCGAATCGTGATTTAAAGGTACAAGCCCAACCACCGCCGCCACCTCCAAAAAAGCAGAAAGTCGAGACGCCAACAACATCGTATGCGTCGGTAGCCAGTGCTGGAATTATGGGTTCTGGCTATGTCATCCCAAAGAATCCAACTCCAGAAAAGCCGTCTCGCTGGATCACCGAAGAAGATCTGAATACCATGTGCACCGAAGCTTATTATGATGGGCTGAAGGAGGGAATCAAGGATGGAGCTGCGAATAAATATATTCGCAAGAAGGATGGAGCGATTATGACGATCACGAGAGGACGTTATCGCGATGCTGAAATGTTTGTTCCAGCTGGAGCCAGGTTGGCGGAAAAGCGGGAATCATATGTGAAGGAGATTGGATTCTGGCACTCTCAAAAGAAGAAAATGCAGGAGCGGCTTGATCGTTTCGACCAGGAAATGGCGGAGGAAGCTCGTCGGGAAGAAATCGCTGCGATCGCAAATGGTATTACGGAAAAGCCAACCGGAAATGGAAATGTCGAATTGTTTGGAGAAGTCGAAGTGATGGGAGAAGTCTGGAACCCAATCCAACCGGGAGAATGGGAGCCAGATTTTATGCCAGGTACAAAATCTCGTTTAAAAATAAATACGATCAACGTTGTGGTTTGGAAAATTAGAAACGGAATAAATCGTTACGATAATAAAATAACCGGATTTTATTTGCAGTGTTGAATGTGGGAGAAGCGCATCTCCAACAATACTGTGGAATGCAAGTTGTGGTGCCAAAAGGGCTGGTCATCGTCAATAATGTCCCAACTCTATCGGATTGTAATCAGCCATTAAATCCCCAAGGAATGCAACAGCTGATTCAATGGACGGCGAGACAGCGTCAAGGAATTAAGATGCGTCATGATGAAAGTTTGAAAACAATGCCGGTGGATCAGATGGGACATCAGGACGTTTTGCCACCGGTTGCCGTGCCACAAATCCTGGTGGATAACCGCAAACAAGTTGAGGTTGGAAGTCGCGAATATTACGACGGACTTCGTCCTGGAAAAGAGAAGACTTCGGATATCCAGTGGGCCGCGTTTACGCATGTACCGCCGTTGATCGACCATCCGTTCTCGCCTGTCACTTCGGCTGTTGTTAAAATCTTGAAGGACGAAGCACAAAAGGCCGAAGAAATGGTGGTTGAAGTCCCGGAAATTTCAGATCGAGGAGAACAGCTTGTGGTCGGAAGAGATGGAAAGCCGTGTTGGGAGGAAATCCCAGACGATCTGGTGGAACCGAAATCTCGAAGCAGGCGTAAGTGAAAACCTTATTCGAGTAGAAAATAAATTTTTGGGTGTTTTTCCCGATTGCATATCATTATTTCGAAACGGATGATAAGTTGCTAGAAATAATCAGAGACGGATAAGTGTTTTTCGAAGAAATACATCCTAAAATAATACAAATAATGTTTGCAGGAAACAACCCGACAGCATCTATGCTGAATGGCGACCGGCCAGAACATTATGAGGATTTGGACGAGAAAGAAATTCAAGAGGCGTTATCCGATCGAGGATTCACTTTACTTCGAACTTGGTGGACCGGAAACGTTCAACAGGATCAGGAGTTAGACCGAAAAATGGATCATGCCTGCAAGCTTCGCGCGCAAGCCATCGTAGCTGGGGTCTACGATTGGGAGGATTTCGAAGGAGAGCTGATGGATTTGATTACCGGATCGGTCACTCTCAAGCGTTTTGTTTTGCGTGGATTTGAACTGGACATCAGCCCAGCCACAGTTGGAAAAGAGGAACCACGGCTGGAAGACGTCATTGACTCTTATGCTGTGTTGCCAGAGCCGATCGCTAACCCGGATGATAGCGGTGTCATTTTGGAAAATTGGGAGGCTGACACCGAAGGAAAAGAACCGGAAGCGCAAACGGATTTCCCAGCCGGCAGCAATGAAAACCCGATCGAGCTCGATAATTTGGAAATCAGCGACTAAAGTAACCGCGAATAATAATGTTGTGACCAGGTTTTCTTTTGGATTACTGGGAAGAATTTTGGGTTAAATAAGATTTTGTAATGATTTATGAGCAAAGTTATGAAATAGAAGCGAAGTGTTCAGTAACAAGCGTTCTCGAATTGAGCAGTTTGGAAGAAACCTGGTGAACAAAACGGGTGAAATGGAATGTTCGGTTCGGTAACAATAGACACAACCGAAAGGTCACGAGTCTCCAACACAGGCAAAAAACACCGAGTGTAAAACAGGACAGATGGCGTTTCCGCAGCTTTCTTTTGCACAAATGCATTATGGTGGCTGATGAAATGTGCCTGTTTGGTAAAAAACAGAGCCCCAAGCATTCAAATAATTATAAAATGAAGGAATAAAAGAGGTCGAATCAGGAAAACGCGGAATTCGGAGTATGGTCTATCGTTTTACAATATTTGAATGCCCGCCAGGTGGCGTGTCGGTACGGGTGCTCGAAAGGTCACCGCCAACACCAGTGACCAAGTTTGTTCTCTTCGTGATCCAAACCAAAAAACGCAGCGAAACGAAGTTAAAACCAAGTCACTTTATTGTCTAGTGAATAAAACCCAGTCAGGAGCAAGGTGACAGAAAAGTTACCATAAAATCTTCGTGCTCGATTTTCGAAAAGTCACATAAAATCAGAAAGCAAGAAATAAAAACCCGCTATAGCTAAAATCTTCATGCCACAAAAAGCCACTAAAAATACCGCATACAAATTCTCAGCGGAAAGACAGAAAATTGAGAAATGACAGGAAAAGGTTGGAGCAAGGGAATACTGAAGATACGCTTACAAAAGAACGTGTCCCTGGAAATGAAAATTTTTTGCTCATGGACTACATGCTTCAGTGTCGACCTGGGATCGAGGTCTTGAATAATGCAAAGAAGGAAACCGGAAAAGAACGTAAGGAACCTGTTGTTGTCGCCATCAAAATGCAAGGAGTCACCATCAAAGGAAAGGTCGCCACGAACAACTGGGATCGAGCTGAGGAGACCCTGAAGATTTTGGCCAACGAATTGGACCGAGAAAGCATCTATTATTATCCAGCTGCCGTAGCTCATTCTGAATTGGCCCGAGGATTTGAGGAAACGCGCACCAAGGATTACGCCGAGAACTACGCTGGTAATTGGGAGGAAATTATGGTGGAGAACGTGTCCAAGATGAGTAAGGGAATGCGACGCCGCATGAAAGAAGTTCGGGAATTGAAGGAGTTCATTCGCGAGCACCAGTGGCATGACGAGAACCAAGCGAAGGAAATCACTGTCGTGATTTGATTACGAGCAGGTAAGAAGATGAGTTTTGAAATTGACCGAGTTTTGAAAGGACTTGCCACTACAGAGACGTAGTGGTTGCCCATTCCGAAGTTTTGAAAGGACTCACCTTTCAGGCTTTATTTTTATTTAAATGTCTGATTTATTCTGTTCTTTATTTATAGAGCAGAACGGAAGCGTCGACTTATTCATCGAACCGGAAGTCGATGTTTTCTC
>JAQIWT010000713.1:0-15923 GCA_034696485.1 Isohypsibius dastychi
CCCCCCCCCCCCCCCCCCCCCCCCCCCCCCCCCCCCCCCCCCCCCCCCCCCCCCCCCCCCCCCCCCCCCCCCCCCAATCCGCAGCATCTCACTCGTGCATGCGTGCGCCGATGTGTTTTGATATTTGGCTAATTTCGTTTTCTGGCTCAGCGAGCGATTTTGTTTTATCTGAAGAATTGCGTATCATTCCAGCGTCGCATGTTTGTTGAGATCATCTGTTTCTGATGGATGTAGATATGGAGGAATCTGGGGAGCCTGAAGCTCAGGAGGAAGTGTCGGTGAAAGATGCTGATGTTGATTCCCCTTCGAAGCGAAAATCACATCGAAAACGCAAACAGAAAGATCCAGATGCACCAACTCGTCCTCGTTCCGCGTACCTGCTTTTCCTGTTAGCCAAAAATCAGGAAATCCGGAATAGTATGGGAGCTGACAAAAGCTCGGTTGCGGATGTGACGCGCTTGGTCGGAGCTGCTTGGCAGAAAATTTCGGAGGAAGAAAATGCGGTAGGAAGATCACAGAATTTGGTTTTTGTTGTCGTGTCGTTAATTTTGTTTGTAGTAATCAATACGTGTGAAAGATGTATAAGATATGTCTTAATATGAATGAATGTATCAATGTGTTTGAAACACTAGCAATGGTTATCGGCGAGCTTTGTTGATTAATCTTCTCTGTAATTTAAACTTTTCCCAATTAATTTTCTTTTCTGATTTCTTTTTGTTGAAGCTGGTTAGGTATGCGCATTCCATAATCTTGATTGATATGTTCCAGGTGTTTCAAGCTCGTGCAGAAGAAGACAAGAAGCGGTACGAGGAAGAAATGCGTCTCTACACTCAGTCAGATTCGCACCGGAAGTTCAAAGCAAACCAGTCCCCCAAAGGGTCAAATGCGGATAAAAACCACCGAAATCGTCATAAACAGCATGATTCCGTTTCGTCGTCCTCCACGCTCGAGCCGAAGAAGCGTCGAAACGGGAGCGGTGGAAATCAGCGCAGCAAAGGTACCGCATCTTCCTCACCGGAAATAGTTGATCCGTCCAGAAAGCGCTTCGTTTCCGGGATGAACAGTTTCCTGACCCCAACGCCAAATGCGGTGAATCTGAATTCGAACAGCTTGCAGGAGCTGAAGATCCCGATTTTCAACGAGGATTTCATCGAGTGGAATACTCACCGAGAAAAAGAATTGCGTCGAATTCGACATCTCGCTCACGAGTTGGAGATCGATGTTGCTGGCTTGAAACATAACAGCGATCAAGTCAGTAGGTTCGCAGAAGACGCCTCTGACAGTGAGACGAATCTGAAGTTGGAGCAAACGCGGCTGGCCAGAGCGGAAGTCTCTAAAATTCTCGTGGAAGAATTTGAGGATTTTGAACTGCCGAATGGATTACGGGCTGATGAAGATAATATTGAGTATATCATGACTCAAGTGGAGATTCATGCTGATGCCAAACCGTGTGTGGATGCTCAGAGGCTGCAAGGGAAATTACGCCGGCTCGCCCCTAGACTCAAGCAGTTTATGATTCATTTATGAAATCGATAACCGGAATTGGATTTTTGCACTTTGAATTCTTTTCTGGCTCTTTCGATTACGATATCATGGTTTTTGCTTATGAACATATAGCTGAACCTGTTTTTCACTTCAGATAAACTGGGAAAACAGCAGTTGAGTTGCTCATAATGATAATAAAAAGAAATTATTCCAACTCGTCATCGAAGTAACTTTCCCACTTAGCAGAGGGGGGGGGGGTGCTCGGACACCCGCGCCTGTGACTATTCATTGTATGTCAATTCCGTTTGTTGTCGTTTGGTGACAGTCTGGTTGATGGTTGAACTTTTTAGATTTATCCGGAGACCGTTAGACTGTTGCACAAATCGACGATAACTCCATACCAGCCTGTTAAATTCACCTGGCAGGACTTGAAGTATGAACGCAGGATACTGCAGTCTCCTCTCCTTATCAAACGTTTCTTCTGATCAACTCGCTCTTCCTTCGCATCTGGTAATCCCCGCCTTGTCATCATTGTCAGCGGCCCAACTGTTATAATTTCGCGATGCTCCTACTTCAGATTTAATCGGATCCTCTCCAAACCCGAGGATCACTGCAGAATGCTGCGACAAGCGATCTTCCGCTCAACCCGCTGCTCCTTCGCGTCTGGTAATCCCCGCGTGGCAATCGTTGGCAGCAATCAGGCTGCTTTTTATTCTGCTCGATATCTGCTTGAGGTATGTGTGTAATAAGCCTTGTAGTTAAATACGCTGTAAACAAAAAATCCTGTGTTTTTAGTCCGTATTTTCTGCTTTTAGAATGCACCGGAAGTCAAGGTTGACATGTTCGAGAAATATCCGGTTCCTTTCGGGCTTGTACGGTTTGGAGTGGCTCCGGATCATCCTGATGTCAAAGTACGTGGTTTTCCTGAAGAATTATTCTTTCAACCTGAAATAACAGAAGTTGTCGTCATTTTGGGGAGATCGATTTTCTTGTACTCAGTATAGTTCTGGGAGTTCGTTGGTTTCTTTACCAAAACACTTTGTTTCAAGTATCGAATTTTTGGTGAGCACCATCGAAGCCAGCATGATTTTCCGATTTAAATCTGCTGGTCAAAAGTGTGCTGATACGAAAAAGGGATGCATGGTCACTAAAGGTCAACTTGGGGCTTGTTAGTATTACCCAGCATTTGAACAGAAGGACTTATTTAATATATTTTTCCATCATCTGGTTGATTTGTTTCAGTCAGTTTTCCTTTCTTTGCAGAATGTGATTCACTCGTTTACGCAAACTGCGAAACTCCCGAACTTCCGGTTTCTGGGCGGAGTGACTGTCGGATCGACAGTTTCGGTTCCCGAACTCCTAAACCTTTATTATGCTGTGATATTAGCATACGGTGCTTCCAAAGACAAGAAGCTGAAAATTCCTGGTGAGGATGGGCCAGGTGTGATTTCCGCCAAAGATTTCGTTGGATGGTAATTAATTGCATGTTTTTCGTTCCATCGGAAACATCTCATATTTGGTGTTAATTTAAGGTACAACGGGCTTCCAGACAATACTGATCTGAATCCCGATCTTTCTGCGGAGACCGCTGTGATATTTGGTCAAGGGAATGTCGCGCTGGACTGCGCGCGGATTCTTCTCACCAAACCGGAAGATTTGGCGGAAACAGATATTACCAGCTTCGCGTTGAATTCCTTGAAAAGAAGCCAGATCCGGAATGTGTACATTGTAGGAAGGAGAGGCCCGATGCAGGTAATTGAACCAGGCTCCGGTCAAAAAGGAGATCTCGTGTCGGTTGTAAGAAGAACGGAATTCTTTTCGAATTTGAATTAAGCATTTAATGTGGCTGCCGGTTAATTTTAATCGGTAAGTCCCAAGGGTATGCTTAAAGTAAAGCGTAGTCTGCGCATGGTCACTGAAAGTCAGACTACTATGGCTTGAAGTATTACCCAGCGTTGATACATAAATTCTGAGAAATGATAATTTCGTGAATTTTTACGGGATTATTTATTGGAGCTCATTTTTCAGGTTGCGTTCACTATCAAGGAATTTCGAGAGCTGACCAAACTGCCAGGTGTGAATATTATTCTCTCTGACGCCGATGTAGCGGATGTCAAGGCGTCCTTGGATCAGTTTAGTCGCCCGAGAAAACGCTTGACGGAACTTATTGCTTCGACAGCTGGTATGACGCCGGAGCCATCAGCCAAGAACCTCTACTTCCGGTTTCTGCTCTCTCCGAAACGAATCATCCGAACCGACAGCCGCAGCCGTGTTGTTGGCGTGAACTTCAAAATCAACAAGCTGGAGGTGGGTTCTTGTTTTTGTCCTATTCAGCAAAGTTTTCTCGTTAAGCTACGCTTCGGTCGAAACGCTTCGGTCGAACTGGTCATAGAAACATATAAGACATCGAAGAGTATTCGTGCTCCGAAGAATTTTCCGTATTGTGAATGTAATTGGAGATTTACTGGTATATTTTTAAAAATGGAATTATTTTCTACAGTACGGTACTGTAGGTAAATCCGAATGAAAAAACCGAGTAATGTTTAGTCTCGAAGTCAGAAATATTACCCAAAATTTGGTCATGAAGTGTATTCATAAATTTTGGAAAAAAGTTTTCTGATCTAATCAGCACGTATCGAAGCTGGCATGATTTTATAATAAAATCTGTCAGTCAAAATGGTGCTAAAATCAAAGCGTAACGCATGGTCACTGGAGATCACAGTGATCTGTCAGTATTACCCAGCATTTGTACAGCTGAAAACGGAGAAAGAAGTCTCTTTGGAAAAATTTTACGTTTTCTGTGTTGATTCTGTGAGTAATATTTTAAATCGTATTTTGTTCATTGCAGGACCCAAGAAATCCGGAGTCTGCCGTAACAACGACGGAGGACATCGAAGCGATTAAGTGCGGATTGGTTATTAGAAGCGTTGGTTATGAAGCTGTTCCGATTGACCCCGTCTTACCATATGACTCGGAAAAGCATATAATTCCGAACACTTTCGGTCGGGTTGATGGAATTGGCGGATTATATTGTAGCGGCTGGATCAAACGCGGGCCAGTTGGAGTTATCTTGACAACTATGAATGATGCTTATGAAACTGTGGATACCATGCTGGCGGATTTGAAAAAGAGCCAGATCCGGAATGTGTACATTGTTGGAAGAAGAGGCCCTATGCAGGTGTGCATGTCAGCTAGGACCTATCACACAAAGGCCTATTTCGCCGATTTTAGAAGTCAAAGGCGAAAGGTAAATCCTGCGGTTGTAGTTACCTTTCAGTCCAATAGCAGAAAATAAAACAAGCTTTTTAATCAATTTTTCCAGGCTGTGGAAAAAGCAGAGTTCCCGATTCCAGGTGGACTTGAGGCCGTAAAGTTGGATTTAATTTGTTTGAGCCTCCGAAGGATTGTTGAACACATTCATTCCTACCCGGCCATTCAAAAAGCGATAAAACAAATTCGGGACTCGGGAAGACATCCAAGCAGATCCCGGTCTCCCAGCGGAAAAAAGAAGCCTCAACTCTGGGTTTTCCATACAATTCTTGCGCTTTATTACATCGCGCCGGAAATATTCAAAGAGTTCGACTTACTTTACCCGGGAGAAAACAAGTCCTACGAGGAAATCGCGAATTGTGTAGCAGACGAGATTGACAGCGTCAATATTTGGCTGCATACTCCCAGGCCCACCTTGCCGATGTTGTTTGCCAGTTCCAGAAGATTTGCTGTTGAGGCGTCGGGTGTTTTAGCCAACGCATGCAGTGTGTTGAATGACAGATATTCGGGAACTTCGCATCCGATGTAGGAATTTTTCTTCAGTTTATCGCTTCAGCAACTCAGTATTTTTCAGATTGGTCAATTTGAAACAAATGGATTTAAATGGAGGATTGAAAGGTTGGCGATTATATCTTGTTATCGCTGTTGCGTCTGGATGCGGTAAGGTTTTAATCGATTTTGGCCGATAGAGATGAAGTGGAATTTTTGGGTCTTCTCATTTTCGGCTAGCTTTCGTACATAGGATCTTGGAATATCAGTTCTCAAGTATCTTGTGAATGAAAATGAAAGAGGTTGCAATGAGGATTACATTACTGATGTTTTAATTGTCGCTCGTAGTTTAATGAATTTCATTTTTTCAGGCGCGTGGTTATCCAGACTCCTTGCCGATAAATTTGCTGAGCAAAATGTTTCCGATTGCCGATGCAAAAACACTGGACCTTCTCAAAACGACAGTCGCTGAAGCATCCTTATTTGGAATTATATTATTGCCCGCATGATGAATCCGTAGCAGAGCATTACATTTGAAGTATTTTTTGACAGAAATGTTTTTTAAATTGTCTTTCTGGTCACCATTGTCTTTCACTCTGTCTTTCGTTTTTGTCGTTTTATACTCCTTGCATTTTTTTACAGAACTCTCTTGTTTTATTGATCTGCTTGTACAGTATTTTTTTGAATGCAGATATATGCTGTGATTTTTTCAAAATATTTTGATCTTGTTTTACATATTTTTTGGTAATGTTTAAAACAACAGATACTCATCAATGACCCTACTTTTTTCCCATTAATCAACGATTAGGGAAATATACTGCTAGAAGTCCGGAAAACCGTATGCCGCAACAGGAGACATAAGGATTATGTCGAAGTATGATAATCCTGAGTGTGGTTTACCGGGCGGAATTCTTTTATTTCAACCTTTCTGAAATTTAATTCTTGACGATGTTGGAGGGATTTTGTGGAATACTCGGAAATTATTTCTTTTCGAACCTCATTTCAGACTTGCAGTTGAAAAAATTGGTTTGATTTCTTCGATTCTAATTCATGGGAAACAACTGGTAACAGACCGAATAATGATTAATTAATTCTGTACCTTGTAGACTTCTGAATACATTTGTAACTAAAATTTAGAGGTGACTTATCACGTCTTATATTTATGGTCTTCCAGAATTTGAAATTTTGGTGTTTGAATTTAACTCCACCGACTTTCTTAAATGGAATGTTCATTATATCATTCCGCTCTGTTAGATGAATTTACTGAAAGAGTATGAATATTTATGAATTTATCCGTGAACTGATGTTTTTGTTTTGAATTTTTTCCTTGAATTAAATAACTGGTGAAATTTCTGTTAGTTACGAACGGAAACAGAACTGAAGTCTATTGAGATGCTATTAAAATTCGATGAATGGACTGAATTTTTCGACTCCTTTCCTTCATAAAAAACAGTTTTTGTGTCGCTTGAAATAAGCTCGTGATAAGAACTGGAGAGTGAAATGAATCCGTTGCGGTAGAAAATACTGCGATTTCAGAGTATAGAAAATTTGCAAATTTTGAGACTGTTTTGAAAGCAATTAATTTTCTTTCTTGATCGCTCAAATGTCATATGGGATATCCATACAATAATTCAGCTGAACAGGGTCATTGTAGGGAATATTGCTGTTTGTATTTCGGACTTGCGTTAATTATTTTATGTTCATATAATTCAAGGAATTCCGGGAAACTGAGTTTCAAAAAAAGGAGAAAGTACCGGTAGTTCAGCAAGCTTACTTTTCGTTTTAAAATAAATATTTATTTTGTTGAATTCATCTTATGGCATTTTTTTTACGTTATGGAATCAAGGTTGGAAAATAAATCTTTTTCTCACAGCAGAAAGTAAATAATTGTCCGGCAGATATTTGTGTTTTTTGACGACGTTTATTGCCGGTCGAATGAATTTATTTTCTCAGTGCAATGGTTTTAGCGTCTTTTAAGTTAATAAATGAATATTGTCTACATAAATTATTACGAATGTTGTCGGAGCAGTTTTGTTCACTTTTTTGTTGTGGTACAGTCTCAGCAAATGCATTTGTTTTTTGAATAGCCATAAGTTACGATTAAGGATCTTAACTTTCAGAGCAATTCCATTACCATTTGCCAAAAACTATAATCCGATTCTGGAATATAATCCCACGAAAATCGATTTACGGGTAGGGTGCCATAACAGCTATCTGTTCCACGATGGTCAGTATGACTCAATAATTCACACGTTTCCTAAAAAAAGGTTGCGGCAGAGAATGTCGTAAAATTTCATGCATACGGTGGTAATTTTCAAAAGGTCTTGGTGGGGAGGAGAAAAGTCCGAGTCCATATAATATCCACGCTTCTAATGGCATAATATTAAGCACAGTTATGGGCAATATTTCATTCGGTGAGACATGAACAAGAGTCCCTTCAAGAGTACTCATTCACAAATTTATATTGGCAGGAAGGACGCGAAACTTGCCTCGTAGTGCCGAAAGTGTTTTCGACCTTTACCGTCTGAATCTGTATTGTCTCCTTTATAAATGTCAAATTTTTTCCCACAGTTGTGCTGCACTGTGTTCTGAATTTGTGCTGTACTGAAGCCACTGGAACACTGTTTTTTTCTGAAGTAAATCTCGAGTATGTGCCTGAGTGTGAACTTTTCATAGCCACAAAATGTCTTGTGATTCAACATACCTTATCCTTGTCCGATTGAAACGAAACCATTTCCAAGTTATACCGAGCGACAAAATGTTTGGAATAGATATTTGACGATCGGCTAAAATTTACAAGCTTTCGGAAGCTACTTGATGCTGAGCTCGAACATAAAACGGGCCATCCTGAACATACTCCCGCATTCGGATAACAGTTAAACTATCAAATACCTCCAAAAAGTACGGAGTGTTAATAATGATCTTAATTATATCAAATTTCATTTCTTTCGTCTCGGCATCCGCATCGAGCCTGCGATTCAGCAAATATTCCATAAATCCCGGCTCATCGCGAAATTGCTCCTGTCCCCATTTCTGGAAAGCCATCTCTTTCATAATCGCCAACGCCGGAATTTTCACTTCTTTGAAAGGATTCCGACATTTTTGGAAGAGCGGTTGAAAAGCCCCGCCGGTTTTCGCGAACCAGTTTTGGTTGATTGTCTGCAGTTCCACATCCGTTTCCGGTGACGAAGTGGGAATCCGACGAATCAGAAACGCCATCGCGCGGAGACATTCCTCATTAATCGGCGGCAAGCTCGTTGTTCGATTCTCTTTCAATAAAGTCCCGACAAGCGCCAAAATCGGTCCCATGAACGGACCTCCGGTTCGCGTCACCACGTTAGCCAAATAACGTTTTCCGGCAACACTGCTGCTTGACAATTGGCCAAGATATTCCAAAGCGGCGGCGGCGGAGTGGCCTTCGTTTTGCAGAATCAGTTCCTGACTCAACAACGTGATTTTCTCTCGTTTCAAAATACAATATTCCGGAAAATTAATCGCGATCGTCGTGAACATCCGGAATATATACGGGGCGAAATATTCATATTCCGGCGAGTTTCTTTTTTCGTAAAGTAAATCTTCAGCCAATTTCATTCCTCCTGACTCTTCCAGCAGTTGAAGTCCCTGACTGGATTCGGCGAACTGATTCAGGGTCTCCCCACAGTTCGCCATCACCAATAAATCCATGACTCGAAATGAACTATATAGATATTCCATCACACCCAATGTAATCAAATCTGACACGGAAACCAAATCCAGTTTCAACAATCCTTGGAAAAATTGGAAGACCCGAAATTTCACAACATCCCGACTTCCGGACTGGGTCGTGCTTCCGATAATATCCGATAGTCGCTTGGCGAATTCGAACGTTGGCTGAAGGATGTTGGTGATTTTCAAATGTTGGATCAGGTTTAGAATGGAATCCGAGGCGGATTTCGCGACGGCTGAATCGTCGTCCCGGAAGCCGTCAACCATTGAGACAATCACCGGAAGAAATAACTTGATGGTGTCGGAAGTGATTTCTACGCCTTTTCGAAGCTCGCCGATTTTCCAGTAACCAAAAGCGCGAACGCGGGGCAATGAGGAGATAGTGGTGCACTTCCGGGCGAAATGCAAATGCCAGTTCATATTGAGAAGCTTATCTGGAAACAAGAAAACGGAATAAGCTCGAAATCTTTGGAAATTTCACCGGAATAAACAGGACTATTTTACACGAACAAAAAAAAGTCAGTTCGAAATAAATATTATGTGCCAGGAAGAACTAATTTGAATAGAGCTACAACAATACACAATTTGCGGAATTACACTGCAACTCATCTTCGTACTATAAAATATTTCTAATCCGCCAGAAATCTAAATGATTCAGCAACCATGAAACTATTATGATTATTTCGACAATTTTTAAGGCGACCAATTTTGCGAAAATAAATAATATTCCGAGTAGTTTTCTGGATGATATTTCATTTTGAAATCGGAATAAATGATGCACGTACCGGATGTACCATCAGGAGCGACAAGTAAGTTGGTGATCTGGTCCATCACCCCAACAATATCACTTTCCACGTCCTTGATTTCCATCAACAGAAAAGGGTGGACTCAAATACCAGAAAGCGCAACATCGACGAAATGATCCATTCGAGGTCGCCATGTTTCGCCGGAAAGGGAGAATTATATTTGCATTTTGTGCTTGTTGGTGCAGTTTCGATTGTTGAAGCTACTCTAAATTATGACTCAAACTTATCTCATTTAATCAGCTGGGGCATCTTCGATATACTAGTTTTGTCACTGAATTTTTGTTTTGTTGGGTTTTTGGAAATTGTCATTCAGTTTGGAAAACATTGTCCGACTGATTGTTTTGCAACTGTAACTGTAAAGTACCGGTAATATTTCGAAACCCATTTTATTAAACATAATATAAATGGTTGGAAATACGATAATTTGGTTCAACTTTTCGTTTAAAAACTTGTTGTGATCCGAAACTGCGTTGTGAAAACTGCGCGCAAGGAAACGTTGAGTAAATTTTACGTCATCGGTTAACCTTTTGGGCTTTGAATAGCTCATAAAGCTGTCGTAAACGTCGTTAATTGCGCACCCAAAGTATTCATTATTTACCTAGCTGTGAAAAGGCACTTTTCAAAAGTTGACATAAGAATTTGTCTGATGCAGCCTGGATTTAAAATTCACCTCTAAAATCTGAATAATTCATCTGGCCTCTATCCTTCCGTATGCAACCGGAAATCTGGTTACTTAGAACCCCGGTTTCCCAGCTGCTCTAGTTAAATATTCCACATCGATCCACTTTAACGCTTTTCCTTGTTTGTCTTTCCAGATACGATAATGCCACACAAAAGGCGGTTGCCATAAAAAAGATTTCGCCGTTCGAGCACCAAGTTTATTGTCAGCGAACTTTGCGGGAGATCAAAATTCTCAACCGGCTGAAACATGAGAATATAATTGACATCCAAGATCTCATCCGAGCACCGACAATGAAATTATGAAAGCGATGAAAGATGTATACATTGTCCAGTTCCTGATGGAAACTGACTTTTACAAACTGCTGAAAAACCAGAAACTAAGCGCCGACCATACTTGCTACTTTATTTACCAAATTCTCCGCGGACTAAAATATATTCACTCGGCCAACGTTTTACATCGCGATTTGAAACCGTCGAACCTCCTTCTGAATACTAATTGTGATTTAAAAGTATGCACCGGAAGCCATTAAATCAGTATATATTCAAGAATCATTGTTAAGATAATAATGTTATAATATAGTGAGTTTTATACACTTCGTATTCGGAATAATTGTTGTAATATTATAATATTATCATTTTTGAAAATGTTAAAGGCAAGTTCGCACCAGGGCCGTAAATTGAAGCACAACATGGACGGATGTTGTCAAAAAATCGAACATTTGTTGATCTGCATATTTATTTCATTCGAAATCGAGATTCTTTTGTGGAAAATACTCCATGCGTGAGTTTGCGTTCGGTGCTCGATCAAATCCTTCATTCTCTTATATTCGTGTTGGTAATGTAAGTTCTCGGCATGTTAGAAAACTGATTGATGGATTCGAAACACGTGGTAAAAAATATTACTTACAATTATTATTGATCACCGAGTTTCGTAGTTCACATCGAAATTTGTTTTCGGATTTCTTTCTGTTTCGACTTATTCTATTTTGTTACGGGTTCGCCTTCTTTTTTGTACTTTTTCTTTTTTTCTGATACAGATTTGTTTAAGGGCTCATGTTGTTTTAACTAATGCCCAAATCTATTTTCTACTGCAAAATTTTCTGTTTAGTGACCTGGCATTTTACATCCGGAGGACAACACTCTGGAATTGTGCACTTATTTATAACATATTAATTAAATCAGTTTATCACATTCTTCAAACAAAGTAATTCAAAAACTTAATCTGTGCAATGTTTTATTTAATTACCAAGGTTTTAACATTTTTATAGGTCCGCAATTTTTTTTTAAATTTACAACAACACATGGTCTCCTTATCCCAGTGTTTTGATTTCTGGTATTGTGAGCTGGAATTATTATGAGATTTTTCTCATTTTTTCTCATTTATTTTTCTTGCAGGCTCGCCGTCATCTGGAGTCGCTTCCGTATCGGCCAAGACAGCCTTGGCGAACCTTATATCCAGACGCCGACATTCAAGGTATTTATTTTACATGAGTAGCAGAATTACGACTTTCTGTCGTTGGCGTTGCTGCACCTGAGTTTGCTGACTTTTGACTCTTCTCACATGAAAAATATTTTTAACTTTAGCCCTGGATCTGCTTGATAAAATGCTCACCTTCAACGCCACAAACCGGATTACCGTGGAACAAGCATTGGCGCATCCATATTTGCAGCAGTATTACGACCCGAGTGATGAAGTAGGTCGAGTTCCAACAAACATCACGCATCTTTTTGATAGAATCAAGTCTTAAAATTTTATTGTTTTATTTCAAATAAGTTTAAAAATTTTTATCAAATTTTTTGATGAACAGCGATTTTTCGTCCGCTATTCTCGACATCTAGTCTTCGAAAAATTGTTTTTGGTTCACCTACTAAACAAACTGTCGTTGCATTAAACTATCTGACATGAAATTCTTATTTTAGTCCAACCGGATGGTCATTCTTACCCTGTAATTTCTCGGAATACCGCATGACCTTTGTTTTTTACTTTCAGCAGTCGCCGAATCTCCCTTCACGTTCGAGGTGGAATTCGATGATCTTCCAAAAGAAGAACTGAAAGTCATGTTGTGGGACGAAATAACAGCGGTCAAGTTACGCAACACAGCCGCTGGTCAACATTGGCTGAGTTTTGCACGACGATAGAATACAGGGCGCAGTTTCCAAATTTTTTCTGCGGAAATACCGAGGACCTACCTACTGATACTGTATTCTTTTGTCATAAAGCTTTAGCTGAATGCGGATGTCCCCGATTAATTAACTCAATCGTCGATTTCATCCGATAGTATTGATATTCAGGAAAAGCTCTTCCAGAATCGTTTACTTGAGAAACTCGAGCCCGCTATTGGTGGAAGAATGAAGTTCGCCGGCTCGAAAAGCTGAAACTGCCGCTCCAAATCGTGAGGTTCTCGTTATTTGCATCTGGGTTATGCAGTACCGTACCCGTTTAAACGGAAGTTCTCGTAGAAATTAAAAAATTTTCTGTTCAATTCCTGTTCGAACAAAGCTGCTTCACCACCAGATGAAATTCCATTCATACAATGAAAACTAAAAATAAAATAACAATTCAACCAGTAAAAAGTCGGCAAGAACTGAGTTTTGATTTCGAGGTCACTAAAAAAATGAAAAACGGATCAAATTATTCATGGTCCACTGTCTTCGTGATCCGAAGGCCTTCCGTACTCATCAATGTCGGTATAGTCCTCGTCCTCGTCCGTGTCATCACCACCGCCCTTTTCTGATATTAAATGATGAGTGTATGCCAACGTGGATTCCAAGTCGATACCTCTCCGTTGACCTTCCTCTTCCCAGATCGACACTGCAACCATTAACGCAAATTGATGCCAAATTATGGACTTTTCCGGTAGGGTTTTCAATTTCATATTTTTTCGCTCTTCTCCAAACAGAAATCTAGATCCATTACGTAAAAGCCTTTAGGCTAGACAGACTTGCTTTGCTTGCTGTAATTAAGCTAAAAACCGACATGAGAGCTCAAACGACTCCCTAAGAAAATAAATCGTCACGGGTGGAAGGAATTTCGATTGCATCCGAAATGAGTTTTGAAACGGTAAAATATCGAAGGGTTCCAACAGAAAACTTCAATAGAACGACGCTTCCAAATACCGTTTTCCAAAGCTGAAAGAAAACCGAAAAAGCGAAAAATTTCAAAAGCTGAGTTGGAAAAGTAGAGTACAGAATGTTTGATTGTTGCGTGGCTTTCCAATGGTTTTAGTTTTACTCTCGACTGAAATTTTTGGGACAAACACGACATAGTTTTCCGATTTTTAGTATCACGGTGAATCTGTTTAAAATCAGTTCAAAAACGCCTTATAGACTCGCTCTCTGTGATCGCGGGTTACCGGTAGTGTAGAAATTGTCTCGATATTCCAGAATGTTTTCTTCCGCTAAGGCTGCATATCTCGTGATTCATCTGAACGAAATAGACAGTTTCCTAGACTAATTTAATTCTGCTGCAAATGTCTTCCAATATTGACCTTTTAACGTTGCCGGTCAATTCTTAAGTTCCTTTTAGACGAGCCGACCTGGAAACTAAATACCATAGAATGTGTGTTTGTGTGTCGTGAAAATTCAATTGAGCTCATTGCAGAGCCATGCATACATCCAGGCTTTAAAACAACGTCCTTCTGACTATGATTCAAATTATGCAATTTCGTTCAGTTTTGAAGAAATGTCATTTGCAGCCGTTTCTACCGAAGTTCTTCAAAATTTCTGCTGGTGACCTTCAGTATCTCGCACGGCCAAATTTTGTTTTGCATGCGATTAACTTCACTCATTGAAATAATTCTTCATGGGGAGTGTTTTGAGCTCTTCTGTAGATTTTCAGCTCGATCACAGCAAAAAAGCATCTGCTGAAATCTAGCGTAACGGCTTTCACATTATAAGTCTAATTCCCATTAGAATCACAACAATCACAGTCATTTCAATGGCAAAACAATGTGAATACTCTACCGGAAAATTGTTTCGCAACCGGCTCGTGCTACTCACAAGTCACAACGTCTCGACGCTTTACTGATAATTCATGAGAGCGAGATTAGTGATATCTAAAAAATCAATCGATATTTTGAATTCCTCGTTTTATCTTAGTTTTGCTTCATAACGAAAGATCCAATGCTTTAGAAACGGACCAGTGTTCACTGCGGTGGAAAGGTCAACTCCGAAATATCTTTGGTGCTCATGGGTTGCTAGTCATAGTGTAATCGATCTGAGAATTCAGATTTCTCAAAAAAAATCGTCCCAAAAGCCTAGTCTATGTAAACTGACTCGGTTAGTTCAGTTCAGGTCTGTCGATTGCAAATCGTCCCATCAAGATTATTGCGCAATACAACAACGTTTCTTGGCACAAACTTCAACTTCCTGCTTTTTGCTGGTGACCTTCAGTTTTTGATCAATAAAAAATTTCAAGGTTGACCTTCCAAAATTTTGCTTCGTCCAGTTTATCGAGATATCACGCCCGGTCATTTGACCTATTTTTGGTTGAAGAATTTGCAAAAGTAAGCTCGGGCTCAAGCCTTCTACCGCTGTTCACCAATCTCAAAGAAGCTATATGCAACCAGCGGTCACATTGAAGGTAAGCTGATAAAAGGCTCCGGAAACCGACCGGTAACTGTCAAGAGTCGACTGCTGAAAGTTATTTGTTAAAAAAGTAAAATAGCTTGTTTTCGCTAATTTGGAATTGGTAACCTGTCGCCCTAACAGAAGAGATGAGAATATACCCCTACCGTAGCTCCGCGATCACAGAGAGCAAGACTAAGACATTTTTAGGTTCTAGTTTCACTAACCAAAATGGGGCTTTAGCAGAGGCCAGTAAATTCTGAAGATTGGGGCCAGTTTTTCCTTATCCAGATAGATGGCTCCCACAACAGCAAACAGGACATCGGAAAGAACAACTTCGGGCCAAGAAGCCGGGAATGATGTCGCTCCATTTTCATCCATCAAGCCGGAAGGAACGGAACATCCTTGCTTGAGTGCCTGTTCGGAAAGTGAAACTCAAAAATCAGATGATCGATAATTCAAGTTCACGATACTCACGCGAATATTCTTCTCTGCAGAGCTTGATTTTACTGGCTGATACTTCATATGATATTCTTCGACGAACGCGAGAACCGCTGACTGTACTTTAGGGTTCTGGAAGGCCGTGAACTTGTACAGTTCCTGGCCGATAGCAATACGAGCGAATACTGAGGAATCATCCATGAACCGACGTACCACTTCCCTGATCTCGCCGGGTTTGAGGATACGTCTAAGATAAAAAAAACAGATGAACACGTGAACGAGTATCGAAAACGAAGGATAAAGAAATATTTCATGGGGGTTACCGAAGTGCAAGCCTTAACTGTCGACCGATGATCAAAGCAACAATCTGGTGTCCGATAACGGGCAAATTGTTACACAGCTGAATATCGGATCTATCACTTCCGTATGGATATACAAGAGCTTCACAAATATACCGGTAGTCCTTGATTCTGCAAAAAA
>JAQIWT010000714.1:0-15913 GCA_034696485.1 Isohypsibius dastychi
GGTCTGTGGAAATTTGAGGGGTTCTCCATCACTGTCTGATGTTCATGTGAAGATTCACTAAGAAATTTTTCTACAAGAATAAAATATGCGTTTAAATTGTCGATCGAAAAAATGCCATAAACAAGAATGAGAAGCTCACGAAGACTCCGACATAAGTGGGTGGACTTGATAATCTGGAAACAGATTATAAAAAATTCCTTGAGTTTTTTCCAGGCATATTTGTCAGAATTAACATAAATGCATCGTTTTTTTTCTTTCATTTGGTTAGCTTACACGGAAGTCAGTCGTAACTCTAAATCTATTTTTTCGAACGTGTCTGCCATTGCCAAAAACTCTTTCCTTAATTTTTGAAAACTGCCACCTTTTACACCTTTGAACAGAAAATGAATTCGATTCTCATGTAGTTCTCTCTAACCTTTTCTGAGAATTATGTCACAATGTATTGAACCTTATCAAAAACGTTTAGCTTCTGGCGAAAATACGTTCGATTTACCCCCATGTTGCGAATCTAAGGGGTTTCTTCGGTCAGAATATAATTGCTGTACAAACAACTTCACATTGCTGTTCAGATCATAAAATAATTGCCGGGTGTGATTTGGTAATCACGATTATCATCAAACTTTTTTCCGCCCAACTGGTTCGTCAATGAAATTCCGCCAAATGCCATTTTCACAGCGCGAGAATTTATTGCTGTTTTTACGATTTTTCTGGTTTGAATTTCCGCGATGATAAAATGTTTTATTTCCTAGGTTGCGCAGACTGCAGTTCTCCGACCATTCGCCACCGCAAAGCCTTAGGACACCTGATGAGCGCGCGCTAAAAGTGGCCACTAAACCATCAAGGTCAAGCGCTGCATTAATTTCGTCAATTAGAAATTCAATCCGGCGTTTCGTTTTCTTTTCCAACTGACATTTCATCTGGTTTACTTTATTTGGCCTGGATATCATTTTATTCGACGCTGCCGAGATTTGATTTCGGTTTATTTGGATTGTGTTGGAGGAAATGCCGGACATGAGTGCGTTAGATGATATCTTAATGGAAATTGCGCACACGGATTATCAGAGCCCCAGAAGGTCTTTGCTGGAAGGATGTAACGGAAGTGCTGAAATCACACCCGACTGCAGAATGGATCATCTAAATAGCTACAGGTATACATCTTATTTCGGTTATTTCTAATCGACAAAAACGTAAAATTTCAATTCTTTTTTCCCGGTAAATCAGCTTGATACCTAAAGATGTACGAATTAATTCTCTGCTTGTTTTGGTCTCTGGGATTGTATTTCCTCTATAATTTAGCAGTAATTTTCCATCTGATGAGATCGAGATCTGACGAAAGTAACCTTCTGAATAATGAGGTTATATTTGTTTTTCAAGGTTGGATTTCCAGCAACTAAATCGCACCTTCCCGCGTCGTGTCACAAAGTCTTTCGATGTGAAGGCCATCGCTCCTCCAGATTTCAGTTCCGAAAACGTGGACGATGCAGCAAATGGCAACTTGGCCGTACCTTGCCCTTTTGGAACATATCTGGACTTGCATTTTGTCGAGTTCTGCAATAACCTCTCCTGGTCTAAGCGCGTTCCTGAGTCTATCAAGCGATTTCGACAAACTGCATCCAAACGGAAGAAGAAATGGCGTAAATCCATGGATCAGATGTTGTACGTTGATTTTAACCCGGTCAATCAGGCGAAAACAATGTCAGAAGTTGATTCCGTTGCGGACTCGAAATCTCTGTCAGAATCAACCGGAAGTGAGCCATCTCCGCTAAATGAGGCGCTAGATCATTTCGACGAAGCGCTGAAGAACCACTTTTCTGGAAGGAAGCAGACGAAGTTGGAAGTATGTCGGGAAGAGGAGGAAGCAGAGCGATTTGTTTACTCGCTATCTGAGAAACAACAGCTTCGAGAGTCGTTGTTTATGGTTCCCGATCCTAGATTGCCGAAGAAGTCGCCGGAAGTATTCAAGTGGCCCGAATCCCATCAGAATGGAAATTTAAAGAGAGACAAAGATTTGATTGTAAGTCTGTAGTAACCAATGCCTGAGTACACTCGTCTTAATCCGATGTTAACTAGCGCAATTTGGTCACGCTTTTGACCCGGTGAAAGTTTGACCTTTTGAGAGTTACCAAATCTTCGGTAACCTTAAAAGTGCATGAGCATAATCCCGAAAATGTTTTTACTAATCTATTTGGTTCATCATATAAAGTTGAACTTCCCTTAAACAGGTGCCTCAAAAATAAGAGTTATCAATAAAGTTCACCTACAAACATCGTGACATTTCTTAATGGTGATTTTTTCCAGGAGGGTGAAATCGAGAGAGCGGAGAGTACATCGTCATCTTCTCCGTCATCAATCACCAACCGCATGGTTCCAGCAGAAGCCCTCGAGAGCATCCGTGAGAAGCTGGCAGCCGGGCTGGTGCATATGAAACACCTCCAAGATCAAGTCGACACAATCCCAGTTCTTCAAAACCAAATCAGCAATTTGCAAAAAGAGATATTCTTGCGAGATGAACAAGACAGCAACAGCATACCTCCTGAAAGTTCCACCTCATCGGATGCGGAAGCTGTCGCATTCATCCAGCTCTACGCACCTGAGCTGCTTGAAAAATATATCAAATGGATCGGAAAATCTGATTTTGAGCATCTCCTGATTAAATCAGAAATCCAAAATGGCAACACAACCACCGAAGAAAGAAAAGTATTCTGCGATAAAGAGAGTCAGGTTCATGATTTCAAAGAAACTGTGGACGTCGGCATTGCGACCTCAAAACAGGAGGTTGTCTCCTTTGGAATCAACACCGAGCCGGCGATCTCCGTCGAGCTACCCGAATCCCATCACGAAGAAAAGACAATCGCCCAGAGAACTAAACCGAAGAAACCTAGAAAAGCAAACCACAAATTGTTTAACCGGAGGAAACAACAGATTCGCAAGAACCAATCAGAAGCGATCAACGGGAGGGCTGCATCGCATGGTGTGAATTCTGGTTGTCTGTTGAACTGGGGATAGCTGATTTGATTTCGATTTTTCAGAAACAGAAGAAATCGCTGTTAGGGAAGAAGAACTGGAAGAATTTGTTCTCATGGAATCTGTTCCAAAGTCTGCTGAGGAGGAGATCACCGACCAGCAAGAATTCATCCCGCCCCCAACGCAGTCTTCGAACAGTTTCTCGGAGAGGTAATAAAAAGCTGTATAGTCTTAATTGTTTACTCCTCCGGAAGCGCCCAGATTATTTATCGTAATTTTTCTTGCTGATAGTATTCCAGAAAGCGGAATAGCGCCGTCTCTACAATCATCCGAAGAACCGGTTCAGTCATATAACGCGGGCTCCATTTCGCCATCGCACTCAGGTGACGCAAACAGCTGCAGCAGTGATGATGTGGATGAAGGAAGCTATGACCTGCAACATGGTCACCTTTCGGACAAATGCTTCGACGAAAATCAAGAGCCGACTAAGCACGTCTACACAAACTACATTTGCCGGTGAGATATTTATTCCGACCCGACTTAGTGCACATCTTAATGGGAATATTTTTTGACAGTCAAACGTTGAACAAAGAGATGCTAGCTGCTTGCAAAGTCTTCAACGATTCCGTGCAGCGGGATGGCATATATAAAGCCAAAAGGTCACCAAAGAATGTGAGTTTTTTCTTTGTTTGGGGTAAGGAAATACTGTATACTTGAAAATTTACATTGCAGGCTTCGAGCTTGGCAATCATCCATCGAGAGTGGTTTCCTACAAGTAGCAGCGATACCATGGACGCTCAGTTAGTCAGTGACTACCTCGACGTATTCGAAGAAACTTCCAGTTTACTTCTTCGATCGATCGTCAACATGACCGACGAAAACGTAAGTCTCTAGCCAAACAACTTGCAGAAACTGTTGTTTAACGACGTGATTCATGTAGGGAAACACTCTGCTGCATTACGCTCTGTCGCGCAATAACTTTGATGTCGTGAGTTTGCTACTCGATTCCAAAGTGTGCGATGTCGATATTGTAAATCGAGGTAGTTTCATTACTCATTCCTCATATCACAAAATACTGAATTTGCTTTGAAATCATTCAGCTGGTTACACTAGCGTTATGCTAGCGTCGCTGGGTGAGCTGACGAGCACGAGCCATTACGCGATCGCTGTCCGACTTTTTGGCTTAGGTGATATTAATCGCAAAGCTCAACAGGTAATCCATCCTAAATTCCAAACACTCATGATCTCATGCTGCTTTGCTTTTGGATTTCAGCATGGTCAAACAGCTCTGATGTTAGCAGTCAGCCATGGACGTTTGGACACAGTCAGAATGCTGCTGGAAGTTGGAGCGGATGTGAATATTCAGGATAGCGATGGGTCTACAGCGCTAATGTGTGCGAGCGAACATGGTCATACGGAGATTGTCAAAATGCTTTTGGAGCATCCGGATATTGACACTTCCTTAATCGATCAAGTAATTTATTTGCAAATTTTCGGCTGCTGAAATGTTTTGAATGTTTGATTTTCGCAGGATGGGATGGCTGCACTTTATGTTGCACTAGAAGCTGGAAATAAGGAAATTGCGGCACTGATCTACACGCGAACTAGTTCTACTACAAAGCTGAATGCCATGTCGGCTTCGATGTCGGAAAAGGTCGGTTGGTTCGTTATAGTAGCGAAGTGAACTAATTGTATGAGTTCTGTTAGGTGTCCAACGGGGAGAATCGGAGACCGAGTGGAAAGAACAAAATAAAAACAGCAACGATGTAGAGAGTTAACAATTCGATACCGTACTTCCTGTCTTTGTAGACTATTCAAAAACTGCCTTTTCGAAGTTGTATTTTTGTGTTGAGTGATAATGTGATGAGTCATAATTTAAAGAAAACTAATAATTTCTTATCGCTAACGCAGTATTGCCTCGTCAACGCTAGCTGCACTGGTGTAAACTGTTTTGAGCCAGTAAATCTGCGAAAAATTCAGAACCGACATGAGCGTATCGTGCATTTAATTCTTCAAAAATCTGATTGACCAAGTAGTTCTTACTTCTTAGGTATACTGTTGGATTGACAATTGGTGGCCAGCAAGTGAAGCTGGTTTCAAGTCGCTAGATACGTCCTGCTCGACAGTGAGGACAACCGGCCAGTACTGATAACTGAAGCCACTGGGATATACAGGGGATGTGGAACACTTGGGCACATCTCCGACATTGAACGCTAGGTGGCGTATGATCAGTTGCGCTCAATATATCCATACAGACTAAACATTCGGCAGTCTGGATATCTGATGCGTTGGTCCGGCGGGCGGGGAACTCTTCATTTGGTAATGGTGGTGCAGCCCTAGCAACTTCTGGCATTCGTGCAATTTGTGCAGCTAGTATCTGATTGTCACGCTGAAGGTAAAGGCTCTCGGTGGCCAATCTGTTGCGCTCGAGTACCTGTTCTCTTGTGAACGGATAGGGGGTAATTCGCATGGGAGGATCCGTGTGTGGCGAGTTGGACAGTTCGTGGATTGAGAAAATGCGTCCTTCATCCAGTGACTTGGAAAGTGCTTCGCGAAGATATGCGGCATTGAAGGCCCAGACTTTGGTTCGCCCATCTTGGAGAGTGACTTGCTTCCGGTTTGGTTGGTGATCGGTTACTTTTAGACTAACCAAATTAAACACCCGACCGCGGCTAGCTGCGAATTGCTGGCTTCCCAGACTCAATCTCTTTTGGAACTGCATCCTGTCAGTGAAGCTATTCGAAAACAGTGATTTCACCAACTTACGATCTGACGACGAACGGTCATTGACCTGCATTCGAGAAGCGAGGCGCGTCTGGCCGATCGCCATCTTGCCCTCTCGCTCTCTTGAGTTGGGCCCGCCTTGCACACCACACACATCTCGCGTGGCCTGCCTGTCGATTGACCACTTCAGTCAGTTTCGGTTTGAGCATTTCCAAATGTTGTTCAACGCCATTTTCCTTTGGCCCTTGTCTGACTTGTCAAGGTTGTCGGTAACTAAGGTATCTGTGGAGAGAATCGGGAGGGTGGTCAAATACCGACAATAGCCGTAAGGCTTGATTTGTCGAGTACGCGTTTTTGTAGAAAATCAACGAATTACGTTGCAGGCTCAGCAGATAGCTCATTCGAATTCCCATTGAAAAATAATAGCTTCCTACTGGTGGTTTGTTGAAATTTACATGCGTTCTTTTTAAAAACGGAAAAAATGCAAGGTCACCAGCAAAAAAATCATCAAATTTGCTGCAAATAACATTTCTGCAATTCTCATTTGAATCGAACGGAACAGAATTCATCCTGACAGTTATGATGTTATCTACAATCGATTCAATCTTCAAACATATCCACATGTAACTTTTTTTTTAATGAGGTTGGAAGTAGAGTTCCATTAGATTTCCAGTGGAGATTACTGGATTCCAAGGTCGCAGCAATGGAATTGCAATAATTCCACTCAGCAACATTAAGGGCCAAAGGAGGTACGCGACCTACGGGCGCGAGTTCGTAAGAAGTTTTTGACGTTCTCATTTACCACCGCAATCTGTCCCACCTCGATTCCTCCATGTAAGGAGAGGGATCCATCTGTGACGACGTGGATTTTGGACTCAACTGATCAGGACCGGAACCTGGAACGGGAAGCCACCGAAATGTGCTCCAAAGACTCTTTTGACCACGCACGTCAGCGACTCTTGACGATGCAGGAGATTTCTGGTAAGTCGAACTGTTTATTTCCTATCACATGTCCAGAACGTCAATATTTTAAGATTCATCCGACGAAGAAACACGACCTGGGCGGAAGAAAGGTTAGTCTCTGATTTTACGTCTTATATCCGTTCTAACTATTTGATCAGCAGGGAAACGGATCAAGCGTCTGAATGACGCTCAAGAATTTTCAAAGCGCTCTACTTCCGGTATGATGTCGATTCCTTCGAGATCCATCATAAATAATGACTGGAATCTTTAGGTCAAGCGTTTCCTGTGGTCCAACTGTCTGATTTCGACGAAGAATCTTCCAAGCTGACTGCCAGCAGGAAAAGGTCACAAGGTGCGTCAGTTTTGGATGAAAGTTTGCCCTCCATGTTGTTTCATACCTGGTTTTACAGGTTTTACACCAGAAAACGCGCAAACTTATGCAGCGTACGCAGAAAGGTCACACACGTTGAAATCTGGTATGGTATTTAAACGTAGAGGTTCAACCTTTACATTTACGGTTTACTTTATAAGGTGGGACTGATTGGCAAGAACCGGCCGCTAAAAGGTCACGGGCGTCAAAAACTGGTATGGTGTTTAAAAGTAGAGGTTCAACCTTTACATTTACGGTTTTATTCATAAGGTGGGACTGGTGGGCAAGAACCGGCCGCTAAAAGGTCACACACGTCAAAAACTGGTATGATTTTTGAAAGTAGAGGTTCAACCTTTATATTCACCGTTTTCTTCATAGGTGGGGCTGTTGGACAGGAGCCGCTCGATAAAAAGTCGCGGACGTCGAAAAATGGTGTGGTGTTTGAAAGTAGAGGTTCAACCTCTATATTCACGATATTTGATTTTTCAGAAGAGTCAAGCAAAGAACCAACACTAGCACAGAACAAGTCTCTTCCGGAACCTATTGGTACGATACTTCCAGGTTCAACATTCATTGTGAATAGCGGTTTCACTATAGGATCGGAAACAAATGATATTCCATTCATGAGACTTATAAACTGTGGACACGGATCAGGCGGAAACCTCGTGACAGTTTTTGAGAATGAAGATCTGCTGAAACTTGAATCTTATCCACTTACGATTTTCGCTGAAACGAGATTCCCAGTTAAACCAGAGATTGTTGATGAGTGGACTGCACGAAACGGGAATGGCAAGTGGAAATTTATTCTATCGCCACGGGAAAACGTACCAGCCTCCGGGATACTTAGTGGGACAAAATCTAATCGAGGTGGATGCGGCGTGCTCTTGGATGAAAACATATTCGAGTTATCAGAGGTTCCTATCCTAGAGGACTTTGAGTTTTGCCAAATGATATCCTTACCGTTACTTCATGTCCAATCCGGTGAATTCATCCATCTTATCTGTGGCTATTATTTGGACAAAGCCTACTCCAACGCTACGTTATCAGCTGTGATCAATTTCATCACAAACCAATTTGAACGATTCCCAGGTAATATATCAATATAAATTCTACTTCATTATTATATCTTCATTTTGCAGGATATTGCAGAATTATTGGCGGGTCATTCTATTTTCACACGACTGCATATAGAACTGGGCTCACAGATGCAATGAATGCCATGCTGAAGCAATTCAATCTCCGGGAAAGAATTACTGAACCGACGTTCAAGGGTCATGCAGAGTCCCAATCGAGACCGGACTGTTTCCTTGTCGCTAACGGACCCGGTAATCTGGCGAACTTCATATGCTTTGCGAAATGCCACTGGATTCGAAAAGAAGACGTGTCTCTACTGCTTGATCACGCCGATGTTCGGATCGATTATAATCCGTCCAAGATCAGCGACATGCCGGTCTCTGCAGGTGAATAAGCTTTCGTTATTAATATTACTAATATGTTACCAATATATAACATGTTACGTTCCAGTTGACAAAAAGCCAAGAAAGAGCAATAATGGCTTCGCAGCCAGACATCGTAACGACGATGAGATTCGTGCCATCCATACACGTGTCTTACAGGATAGGATGGGCAGTAAAGGCAATGAATCGCTATCACATTTCGACAAATGGTGCTGCACGATTTTCATATGTCCTCTTACTTGGACAACTGGATGCGCCTATTCAACTATGCGGTGGGAAAATGCAAGGAGACATGGGAGAGAAATCCATCTGTGCGAACCCGTTTCTGTGGATAAACTGGTTAGTACGAATATCAGATAGAGGTTCAACCTTCATTTACAACAACTGATTTTTAATAGGAATGGATCGGCCATCTACCAGGGAGATTTCAGGCAGAGGTTCTACGTATGGACGAAATGAAAGTTGCACCAAATGTCCCGATAACCAATGTTCGTCTGGTTTCACTGCCTAAATTCGGATTGTCAAAATCGAAAACCAAGTCAGGGCAATTCGACGCGGATCCGAAAGACTCGTGCATCATGGCTAGAGCCAAAAAAGAGTTGAAGATAGCTCAAGATTCGATGAAACAGGCAGAAAAGAATATCGACTTGGAGATTCAAAAACGCAATGATCAGTTCAAGACCGTCCTCAAAGAACAAGGATACATTGCGATGTTAGATCAAAAGAATGGTGGACTATGTAGGTTTTTCAAAAATATTGATCATAATGCGGTTTGTTTGTTCGTGGCAGTGAGTGAGTGGGACTAATCTAAGTATGTTGTATACCGAAGTTCCTTATGGTATCTTGGAACTTTGTTAAATATATTACGTTAATAAAAGTTGGTAGATCGAATGCTTGGTCCATACGCCGCTTCAAGTCAGCTAACGTGTAATAAACGTCCTCTTCCGGAGCCAGCGGGTCGGCAGCCACGGCCGATCTCCATACAATGTTTCTTGGTGGGTTCATGCTCGAGTCGGAAATAGCGCAAGGAATCGAAAATTACAGCAATTTTTCAACAATCAGGAAGAAATACTACATCGCCGATTAGAGATATTTTTGTATTTTTTAGTATTTTTGTATTCTTTTGTACTCAATTTTTCCTTGACAACTGTGGAGTTGTGTTGAAGATTAAGATGTTTTGAATGGCATTGAAAACCAAATTTCTTAGTTTTGTGGTAGTCTGATGAGAAAGGAGGAGTTAGGCGGTGAATCGCTTGAGTTCGCCACCAATGGAGGTTATCCACGTAAAAGCCATGGGAGCCACCTCGAGCAAACCGAAAACGTGGTCCCAAAGATCAATGGTAATTTCATCGCAAGATTGTACTTCGCCCTCTTCGAGTGACAGCTATGTCTCCACCGGAAAAGCAATCGAATGCTGCGAAAAGTTTTTCAGGCTACGTAGTAGTTTGAGGGTTTTTTTCTGACATTAGGCAGGTTGAGCCGACACGATTTTGAAAGAAACCAAACCAAAGTTTAAACCAAACCAAGGTTCCAAACCAAAGTTTGAACCAAAGTTTAGGTAGAAACGTGGTTTGTAACCAAACATAGGTGCGCGTTTTTGGTTACAAACCACGTTTTGCGGAAGGTTGTATCCAAGTAGCAACGTACTGTTTTTTCCCCTTTCCGGGTAATGGCTTGGATATAACCGAAGGTTCAGGATCGAGCCTGTACGCTCAACTCCTCTGTCAGTTTGCATTCGAAAAATCAAACAAAGGTACCATAAAAAAGTAGAAAAAAATTCATCGTATCTAAAGCTTTTGAATTTTCGAATCGTCGCAGTTTTAAATTTAGAGAGATTTTCAAAGTTCAAGTGAACACGATGCATGCGGGCTCTTTTTGAACACGGTGACCTTGAAACCTAGACAACAATTCATAGCAGAATTGAATGCTCGAAATGAATGTTTGTTTAATTTTGAAGAAACCTTCCGCAATATGTCCCACGAGCATCTGGCCGGGGGACGCCCGAAGGTATCTATCTAAACTTTGGTCCAAACTGTGGTTTGGACCAAAGTTGGCAACTTGGTTTGGTTTAAATTTTGGTTTGGTTTCATACAAAAGCGTGCTGGCTCAAGGTGCCTATTGCCAAGTCGTGGCTCTGGCGTGAATATTGTTCCTTGAGAAATCTCGGGCGGTATTGCACAGAATTCGCTTCACGTGTCACCAACATGAAACCGCACCGGGCTGACGGCCTACTGTACATTCCAGTGAAACGAACGGTTTCTTGAATGTCGTAGCCCGATGCAAGTGAAGAATCTTACAGGCGCAACCTCAGCCTACGCGACTGACTCTGAAATTTGATTATTTAGCAAGTTGGTGAGTCAGTCGCGTAGGCTGAGGTTGCGCCTGTTCGAAGCTCAAAAATCAAATTTCAATGGTCGTTGACATTGCCTTTTGTTAAGATTTCGGCAATCTAGCTGCCTTAACTTCTTGAATCAGATTCATTCGGGAAGCGAGAGGGGAAAATTACCTCGACTCGAGTGGTTCTCGCGCCTTAACATGAACGTGTAGGTATTTGGATGGTGATGGAGGAGATGCCGGACATGAGTGCGTTAATTAATATCCTAATGGAAGTTCTGCGCACGGATTATCAAAGCCCCAAAAGGTCCTCACTGGACGGATGTATCGAAAATGCTGAAATCACACCGGAATGTAGAATGGACCATATGAATACAGGAACGAATCTCATTTCCTTTTTTTCAAAACCATAAAACCTTTTCGTAATTTCGAAGGTGAACATTAAGTTTTCATGATTACATAATCGGCTAAATACCTGAACGGTACTTGAGTGAAAATTGTGGGTGGGTCGTACACTGATCGTTGTGTTGTCAGAGCTCGCACTGCAACTCCGGAAAGGTCACCGCATAATGAACTGAGAGTGTACTACTGTATATTTGCCTGCGTAGTCGAATTCTGTTGTCTTGCACAGTACATTACCGAAGTACAAAACTGTACTGTTTCACGTATTTATTTATTAGTCAAAACTCGGAGTATTCGACAACAACGAAGAAACCCTTCGTCCAAACTCACAGGGTAGAACAATGTCTGCTGAAAAAAATTAGAAGGTTACCGTAAGTGTCCTTCGGACAACGAACGAACTTCGAATTAAATATTTAGAAAACAAACAAAAACGAACCAATTTCGTCCTGCGAAAGATGAAAAACTCAGTAAAGAACCATTATATCTGGCGGCTCGGATGATGACAAAGGGAAGAAACATCAGGCAGGGCAACAACTATAATCCGTGAAATGCTTCCTTGGACGGTCGGAAATGCGAAACGGAGCAAGATGACCGACACTTCCACGAAACCGCTTCTCATCCAGCTCGAAGCCCTCGCTCCAACCAGATTCATCATCATGCAAGAAAACAGTAGTTTTCCAAGTATTTGTTCCACGATCCGTAAGATCACTCCGAAACAAAACCAGCTTCCCATTGAACAACGTAACTGCCTGAGATACCTGATTCGAATTACTTGACGTATCTACGTAGAAAATACAAAAAATCAGCCAGAACAAACACAACGAGAATTCGAAATCGTTACCGTCACTTCCGGTCCTATCTATAACGCGCCACTTATTTTCGATAGCATCATAAACCTCAATCGTGTTACGCTCCAGCAAGCTGGCCGCATCTCCTATTTTTTCGTTTACGGTAATTTAAAAAACCGATGAAAAAAAAATCAGGCACCTACCGACAAAGTAGATTTGTCCTTCTGAAGCAACACAATCGGCGACCTTCATGTAGGAGGAGTGAATACTCGGTCCAGGATTCATATACCGCGCAACAGGTGCAGGAGCTCTTTCATGCCACGAATCGTCCATTCCCCCAGGGATCCATCGAAATGTGCGGCGACCACGGAGAGGGTCATTGGGATCAGTTGGCGAAGTGCAATGAAACATGTAGATATGATCGCCATAAGCAACAGGTGAAGTTCCGAAGGATGCTATGAACGGTAAGGGCTCTTCCATGAGACGATCGTAGGGATGAAATCGCGACTGGCACATCAGACACCAACGCCCTGCTTCAACAACGCCACCAGCAAAATGGTGCATGGATATCACTTGATACATGAAATGTTCCAGAGTTCCAGATCCTAAAAACACAAAATCGGATGACAACGTAACTAGCAAACGGATGTGGTTCATCATACGAAACGAACCGATACCATCAAAAAACACTGAACTAAATGTGAAAACCATAGCAGTAGGGAAAAAACCGGTGCAGTGAAAATTCCCGAAATTTTTTAAAAAGTAGTGTTCAGGCCCTTAATCTCATTTTGATAGTTTGTAGTATCAGTCGCCAACCAGAAAAGGTGTCTCCTCCCGAAAATGGAAAGCTGTTTGTTCAAAGGATTGTTCACGGCAAAGCTTAGTAAAACCTCAAAATTTTCTTGCTATGTCAGATTCTGCGTAAAGATGATCTGCATTGAAACATGCAAACATGAACGGCCCAGTAAAGGACACCAAAAATTCACCTGGAGTAGGGAAGTGGTACTTCTCCGCAGTATAGCTAAAAGCGGGATATTCACTTGCTACGGCCCATTCTCCCTTCCGTGGATCAAATTTAAAAATCTCGGGGTCCTCAACGCCGTGTTCCTCCGCCCCGCCAACCGCATATAACACCCCGTCAGGTGAGTTGAATAACTGTGACGGCTCATATGAAACCTGTTTCATTTCGTTATTGTTGTTCCATTCTTCTTCATCCGAAGCACCTCCGTACTGAGAAACCTCCAGCGGCGGAAAATTAGGAATCGTTGTGACCTTTCTGGTCAGGGGATTCACCACGAGAAAATTCGCAGGGTTGTTTGGTTGCATGACAGCGATCCCAAAGTTTTCGTAGCCTGCAGCACGAAAACAATGTTAGAAGATCACAACCAGAAACGAAGGTTTCTAGTTACCTCTTCTTCGCTGATGCCATCTCGGATGTGAATATTCAAAAGCACGACCGATTTCCGTGATCTGGTCAGCTTCGTCCAGAAGAGAAATCAACCGTGTGGAGGAAATGGAATGCCTCGATACCGTTGCCCGGATCAGAGCAAGTGACTTCGACTAAAACGAATTATGTATAGCATTATAATGGAATATCCATATACTAAAATATCATAACTGTTATAATAAAATCTAATATCATATTTTATATAAGCACGAACATTCATATACAATATTATAATGGAATATTATGACTTCAGATTCATATCAAGATAATCTCACCTCCATCAGAGGAAACCGAATATAGTCCAGCAGATGTGGCAGACACTTCTCGCGCTCCTTCCGGTTGAACATAAACCAATCTCTCACAGCATCCCAAACATCCTCCTCTCGCTGAACGTTCAAGTCGTCAGATTTGATTAATTCCACCAACTGAACATAATTTTAAGATGAGCAAACTGCAGGATACAATTCACAATGTGCGGGTCCTACCATTTCTAACGAAAGCTCCGGGAAAACAGCGTCCAGAAAGAACTCGTCGGCTTTTTCGAGCATCAACTCGGTAACGGTCGTTCGCAATTGGGGAATGTTGTTGTCCTCCGCGAAGCAAAACAACATCCAGAAGTCCGGTACGCTGGCGATGCTTCGGAGCTTGTTAATACAATAAATTACTAGACCGGGGATCTGTAGAAAATCCGCAGCCGCCAGAGTCGGAAGAACGTTGTCTCCATTTATTTGAACGGAGTCACCGTAAATGAAATCCATAGTTCTGAAAACAGAAAACGTGTGAATGCACTTGAATACCAGGGATACTGGAATAAATTAAGCATTCAAAATTCATCGAGGTCGACTAATATCGCAAGATGGTTCCGTGTGCCAACCATTTCAACAATTTTGTAAAAATTACTCTTTGCTATTTTAGTACGAAAATAATTTATCATTCACTTTTAAACCGAAAATATTCAGGAACAAAACCAAGTCACAAACATATATCGCCATACTCCCTTCAGATGTGACCGGACTTGCAACTTCGAAACTAATCAAAGGAAAAAATAAACATGCTCAAAACAAATAATTTAAATGTACTTCAAAAGAACTGAGCAACTAAATTAGCGGGGTCATAAAATATATGCTCAAACATTTTCGGTTAATCTGAATCAAAATCAATACAACTAATCGAATGGAATATGAACAAGCTGTTCCCAGTCAAGTTCTTCTCAACAGATGTGGCTGTGCGTAAATTCAAAATGGCAACAAATTCTAATCTATATAGTAAATGAATTGTCAACTACGGTAGAACACGAATAAAACTGTAGCTCACAAATGTGACCACATCTGAAGTTCATTACTAACTCCGCAATTCTGCCGACACTTACAGCTTCAGAACGGCTCGAGCCACGTTTCCCAGATAAAACTCGGTTCTTCCGTGTTCCAATGGCGACGCGAACAATCGGGAGAAAAAGTTGCTGGACGCTGCCAGGAGCTCGCGATGGCACAGTATTCCTCTGTCATGATCATCCATCCCGAACAAAACAACATCCGCTCTGATCGACATATTGCGCCTCCGGATTTCGGAGATCATTTCCGTATTTTCTGCGTCAGCCATCCTAAAGTGATATTACATCGTAATGTGATCCCTGAAGCTGAAAGACCACAATTCACAAACCTGAAGTTTTCAGCAAACGAAGGAATAAAACTTTCCTCTAAACCTGCAAGTTTAGAATGAGATCCAGATCTCAGTGTTCCTACAGAGCTCGAACGATTTTGCAAAATCACAACTGGAATGAGTCTCCGAAGATGGAAATTCTTTCAACTTTTCCAGATAAAACTAGGCCTAAATGACACGAACACAGTTTGGGCTTCGATGCCGGACGGTTGCAGAATCAGCAATCCTAAAGGAAAATCATCTAGTGCAGTGCGATGAAGAGGAGATAATCAGCTCACTACACAATCCCATCCTGGTTAAAAATTAGGTCAAGCAGGAAGAAAACGAAGAAGACGAATAACGATTTGTTTTTATTTCTATCACGATGGCAAATCATCGGCGCTTGGAGCCTAACACAGGTTAAGTTCATGGCATATGGGCTAAGTAGACTACAAACCTTGTGAGGGGGGTGGGCGTATAACAAACTAGAAATTTCGACGAATTCATCTTCTTTCACTTTTCTAATTTGCCCAGCAACTTTTCTTGACTTCCTTTTAAACAGTTGATCGAAATGTTAAATTTGAATCGAAGAAGTTGCTGATGAAGTACCTAGGCTTCTAAGGTCAAGGCTTTACAATATCGACCGATTTGTGTTTTTGTCTCAGCAAACTGCCCTGCTTCCTTTTTCCATAGCTTCGCGAAGCCCGATCGGGCGGTGTTATTTTTGAAAAGTTTTGTTTTTCGAAATGTTTGGGTCCAGTTTAATTTTTTGTCCCCCCCCCCCCCCAAGGGGGGGGGGGGGAATTTACATCCGTACCCCAAAACG
>JAQIWT010000715.1:0-15904 GCA_034696485.1 Isohypsibius dastychi
ATCTGAACTCATTGATATGTTTGTCGTGCCCTACAATCTAGGTTATACTCATTACTCTTCTTTTTACAGATGCAGAAGTGCTTACGCGTGATCTTGACCATCTCCTTGACGTGCCAAACATTTATCGATGTCAGTGTGGCGCATCTTCCGCCCGACCAGATAACAAGAGACCAGGTTACCACCAAGATCACCTACTGCGCCACAGGTATGTCTACGAATTTTAACTTGTGTCAGTTCAAAGTGCTTCTAAAAACAATTGTAAAATATCGGTCCACAAAGACTATTTTGTTAAACTGAAAATATTTGATTCTGGTTAGATTAGTAGATTACTCAGTTGTTATGCTGTACCTTTGTTAACATACTTCTTCTTTTGCTTTAGTAAATCCCGGAGGTTGGGCACCTGCATCCGTCCTGCGAGCCGTTTATAAACGCGAGTATCCCAAGTTTTTGAAACGGTTCACCCAGTATGTCAAGGAGCAGACGGAAAGCAAGCCGATTATGTGGTAGTCGCGTTTCCATCCAAAGATTCTAAAGACTCGGAGATTATATTTTGTACAAATAAATCATGACGATTTGGAACAGAAGGAACATTATTCAGATGTTTATTCAGTCAAGTCCAGTCCGCGACAAATTGGTCCTGTGATGGTGTGCAGTCAAAGATAGTGCATGGATTTTAGCTCTCTTTTTGCTCGTTGTTTTCCTTCTTGTTCTATCACATTTCTCTGGGCAGCCTGATTTAATTTGCAGCTGTTTTCTTGTACAGTAATTTCGTCTCTTGCCGAGCCAGTTTATCCTTCGATTCGTGCAGAGTTTAGGTTTCCTTTGGTCTGCAAGTCCAAATGAGCTATTTTTTTAATGGGCTGCTATTTTCTCTCCGTCACAGTTTCTACTTTATTTTTCGCAAATAAGAAAACTTGAGTTTCTCGGGCTGTTTTATGGAAATTTAGGAGTGCAAAACAGGAAAAAGCAACAAGGCGCCAAAAACGGCTTAAGTTAACGAATCTCAAATTTAAAAAAAGAATGAATTATCGTCGTCGAAAAAGATTAATAAAAGGGACCACTGAGAAACGAGGAATGCTGGATCAGACGGGCCTACAAGGGGCAAAAAAGCATCAACCATAAAAACGAACACTTTCCGTGCGAAAACGAGGCCGGGACGTGTGATTCTCTTCCGGAGAGATTGGCCATAATAAACGAAAACGGCGGAAGGAAACGCAATCACGAAGACGGCAGTGGTTCCTGTAACAGGTCCATTGGCAATTCCTCGTTGATAAATCGCTTCAGTCGATCATAATACTGCGAGAATAACTCGACATCATTATGTCCGGCGCCTTCAATGAACAAGGGATCGACGGCTCGTGGTAAGCGCTCGTAGATGGAAACCCCGTGCGTGACTGGAATAACCTCGTCTTCAGATCCATGAATCACCAAGGTTTTGCTCTGTATTAGCGAGGCTTTGTCGATGCTGAAAAAAAACGCGTCAGAAACACAATTTAATTGCATTTTCTGGAATTCTGTTTAAATATTCAATAAAATTTTTGTCACACAAAATTGCGACTACAATGTTTAACGATACCTCCCACAGAGAGACAAATTAATTCTTCGCATGTGAGCAGGCAATCAGAAATGTCAATTCACCTTTTGAAGACGTCGAAAAACCAATTTCTTCTTGTTTCCGGGAAAGCCACTCGCAATCCACTCGCCAAAGTGCCATGCAGAATAACGCCGCCAAATTTCTCTTTTGTCGCCAAATCAACGGCAGCCACCGTTCCAATACTCTGCCCATAGAGAATAACGCTTTCCGGTTTGATATCATAACGCTGTTGGAGTTCCTTCCAAGCAGCTTCAACATCTGCATAGACATTCCGTTCTGAAGGCGACCCCGAGCTCACACCATATCCAGAATAATCGTAAGAAAATATATTCACTCCCAGCCGTTTTCCCAGAGCCCAATAAAAACTACACATCTGGCCGAGATCCACGGCGTTTCCATGACTGAACAGCATTGTGAATCTTGCATCTGGGAAAATGGGCATGTACATGCAGGCGATTTTCTCGCCTTTAGCGGAATGAGCGTAGAACGCATCCACAAGTTCGAGATCTCGCGATGCGAAATGCCAATCCAGCGGATCGTTCAGTGCAATATGAAACCGCTCCGCGCCATCATGCGCCTCAACGGGAATGAATTTGTAACTCGGCTCAGGCGGAACAAACGCCAGTTTGGCTGAAACATATAAAGTTATATCGCTGTTAAATTTGTGATAAGTTTAAAATTGTAATTTGTTCTAAGCGTACTTCTCACTAAAAGTAATCATTGTCGATTGCATCGCATTTCAAAACGAGAAAAGCGATGTTTCATAACGCTATCACTTCAATGTTGATACTGGGAGAGAACAAATATCAAATTTATTTACTCAGTTCTCCATTAAAAACCTGATATTTACACCTGGTGGTTTGAGACACTTTGTGCTGAGAAAAATCTCTGATGATTTTCATTCAATTGGTAAATGGATTTTTACTTAAAAACGCTTTTCAATTAAACCCGAAAATGGCCAAATTTTCGAAAGTTTTTCAAGTTGCAAGTACTCACCGGCTATCGAAGAGGGCCAAGGTGGACAACAAAACAACCAGCACACATCACGACAAGTAATTCCTGCGTTTTCTCGTTGAGCTGAATCCAAAAGAGTTCGTGGTCCTGCCACGTTTGAGTTTGGCTGCGCGGTATTCGCATTATTTCTCGACGGATGCATTTCAAACGACAGCTCCGACGACGACAGAAAACAGAAAGATGCAACTGACTCGATCAGAATAAAATTGAAGTGGCGTAACAATTCCAGGAAAACAAGGAAGAGATATCAAGGTCGAACGGGAATCAGTCTGACGAGCTGGAAAATCGACGTGCGCTCAAGCAAGCAATTATCCATCAATACATGACAAAACTGTCATCTGGAAAAAACAAGGAAAAATGTGCATGGATGAACTTCGTAAAAAATCCGACAGCATACTTACTTGGCTGATTTCATGAAGGGAAAACTCCAGATGCTCCAGATGCGCCACTGAGTGACGAAACAAGAGCTGCTTTATCGAGGCGCATAATCAAAGCAGATGCTACATAACACGTCTGCAAATACAGAAGCCATAATTATTCCATTGTAATTAAGACAGCAAAATATCACACAGAGAAAGCGACTGTTGACAATCAATAAAATAATTGATTGTGATTGAAATAACAAGCTGGGAACTCCTGCAACAAGGCTTCACATGTTCCGTTCAAGGCTGACAACCACCAATTGTGAGTCAACAGAAACAAACAGAAACAACAAAAAAACAAGAAACGTGTGATTCAGATGTAAAACACCTCTCCTGTGTGACGGTTCATGAGGTCGAAAAACCACTCCACGTGAAAGCAACAAAAAAGTAATCCAAAAATGCGCTGACACCGCTGCGAGTGCATACGGCCAATCAGTAGCGCAAATTCGATAAACCAGTTTCAATTCTGATTGAAAAACAGGTGACAAAAGAAGTCATATTTCACAACTCGTCACTTTGCGAAGGAGGAAGCAGAGCTACTAACCTCGACTCAATTGACGTACGATATCAAAATGGCGAATTAATCCATATCAACCAAGGGCAGATGAGCGCTGCAAAAAACTGGACTCGTGAAGACGCGAAGGAATTATTGTTTAGTTGATGGTTGATGAGCTTTCGTGGTGCAGGAAGTTAATAACAAGACCGTAAACTCGAAATAAATATTAAACCAGAAAATGGCCTCGTTGTGGAATATTTGTTTTCTTGCATTCTCAAGGGGGAATGGCACAACAACTGCAGTGCCCCCCCCCCCCCACGACGGCATTTCAGAGTTGCGTCTTCACCCGACTCTGTAGCTTATGATCGAACCTCAAAGTGGCATTTTAAATGTCCGAACTGACTCCGAGCTTTACATAGAGAGTTACTCCGAACACCAAATAAAAAACATCTTCAACAACTTGCTTAAACTGACAAATATGTAGAACACCACCTGGAGAGCCCGATAATCGACATGAAAAAAACAACAACCTGGGCCGACACCCGAAAAATCAGGAAATCGCATGAAGCGACACTGAGGAGAATTCTGAGACAAGGACGAAAAGAACCAAATAAATAAAGCCGATCGGAAATGTCAGCAGTCCCAGTCCAGCAGATATTCTGGCTCGTCGACCTTCACTTCGGTTTTGTATTCCGAGTGTTTTATCCTCATTGTGAAAGCCGGCGACCTTTCTTTGTGGTCCTAAAGAAGGGAACACACATAATTAGAGATTATGAAATTAAACAGCGCGATTTGCGTTTCAAAGTGAAACTTACGAGACCAGGGAAATAATCTGATGGACTGGGTATCTTGCCGATTTTTAACGGTTCCAGACGCTGCCTCATCGACCAAATCGGGGACCTAGCAAAATTCAATATTTAAATATTTAACATCATTCCGATCAAAAAAATTATCACCTGAGCTTTATCCGCTCCAAAGGTACCGCACCGTAGACCGCCGGACCTGCAACGAATATGGTTTTGGTATTTCCGGACCAGCTGCATTTAACATACGGATGGGATTTTTGTAATTTTTATTCTCTCTTATGAATATTTCTATCTCTGTAAATTTATTCAAAAAAATCTCCGAGCATGTGACTTTGTCTTTCCGTTTCCATTAGATCAGAAGCGTTGTATCGAATACAAAACCGCTTACCTGGAGATCGCTCCTTATCCTGGAGAGGACCGCCGATGAGCAGTTTGGGACGCATTGTAAAATGCGGGGGAGTTTCAATACAGGGATGCCTCGATCCGGTAATCGCAGGTATTTTATAATGATTCGGTCCAGGATATGTATTGGGTTTGAAATTCAATCCAGGTAATCCCATCATCCATGCGGGAGATCTTAACCTGGTCACATCCGGCAAGACAGTATAATCCGCAGGTCCCGGAGTTTGAGCTCTTCTGAGTTCCGGTAAGATCCTCCCGATAATCCAAGATGGGCCGACGACTTTGCCGACATTCATCATGTGTGCGCCGATGGCATGTATGGGTCCTGGACTACACGTATAGTCCTGGATTTTCAACTGCATACACATAGTAAACGCCGGATATCGGAATTTTGTGAGAGTATGTCCATTGAAGCCCACAGCCGTTGGTAGCATATACTTTCCAGGACCCTGGCCTACAATTCGAGCGTATAAAACAAAACATTTTTAAATATCAAATTTTTCCAACCTTGTATTTTCGCCGCGATTGGATACGACTTTTTCGGCACTATTTCGAACCCCATTTTTCAGATGAGATAAATTCCGCTGCAAGATCAAATCAGCTATTCATATGCTAGACAAACTCATCATAACACACTGCAATACCAAAAAACGGTGACAATCAATGGCGATACTTGGCAACTTTGACATTTCGGGTAGATTGGAGGACCCAGTAATGAGTTCTTCGGAACCTCGCTGTTGCGCTACGACGACCTCAAAGGTCACAAATACGCGAACTTCAAAAAATGTGCAAGGGCAAGTAGTAGAGCGCATAAAATGACTTCGAACTCAGCTTTCAACAACTTCAAACCCATCATCCTCAGGCCGTATAGAAACCAGAGGCCAGCTAGACTTTTACTCGAAAGGTACAAAACTGATACGGAACTCATGAGAACTGCACTATACAAGTTAATGACCTGTATTAAATCGCGACAATGAAACTGCAACGACTAAATTCTCCAAGAATGAACCAACAAGGGAAACGAACCCGTTTCCGTTTCCGGTTTAATTAGATCGCAGTCAAAAACCTCGCGGTATTTTCGCTAAAGCCGACCAGAACTGCACCAGATAAAAAAGGGAAACAAACCCCGAAGGCGAACAAAACTTACAGTTAAAACTGCTAATGGGTTAAGTACTTTCGGTTAATGCCTTTCAATATCCTTCTCCGTAAAACTGCTCGACCTCCAGGTGTGGACATCCTCGCAGTATACCCATGTTGCCTCAAGGATTTCAGCGGTTTCGGCCTGTAGATCATGTAGTATTTTCCTTTCTTTGATTTCCAACGAGAGTCTTGGTGAAACGTTGGAGAAGGACTGAGAAGACTCAAGGAGGAACTGGAAGACGTTTGAGGGAGAAGTCCATCTATTCTCCATTCCACTATCGAGCGGCATATACCGTGATAACTTCTGATTTGTGGTTCCTGCCCAAGGCAGCTTTTAGTAGATACCCTGAAAAGACACGGCTCGTGAAAACAATTTCCGAGAAATAATTTAGAACGTACTGTTGTGCTGCCGGAAAAACTGCTCTTGTTGGGCTGCTACAAACAGATGCAACAGATCGGAAAATGGCGTTTGAGTATCCAGTCACAATCCTCTGGATAAAATTACTGACGATCATTGTAAATCGAACACTAGGTTAGAAATGTTTATCGTAGATGAACAACTTCGTTTTGCTGGATGGTCTTGGGATTTAGTTTAGAAATGAAAACGACAACATTTGCTTCTATGAACGGCGGAGGCATGCAAATATACGGATAGAAGGGGACAGGAGGCTATTCCGTTGTAATAGTCACTCGTATTTCAAGAAAGGGTTCATTCCAGTAAATTTGCTGGGCGTCGGTACGCACCTGGTAGTTCGCGTCAATCAAAATCAACAATTTTGAGTGATTTGGTAGTCTGTTTACGTTTTTGTGGGGTGCAAGTGTGAAACTGTCTTCCTGATATCCAGATTGTTACCAGACTTTTGATCCAGATTTTGCTGTTGCCATAGGATGAGTGCAAGTAAGGTGCTGACTGTATTTTCTCGTAGCGGGCTCGTTCGCGCATTCAGACAATCTGGGCGATCACTTGCTACGTCAGTCAATCTTCTAAAAGATGTCGAGCCTTCCAAGAACACATTTGATCCCTACACAAAAACGATCGACGAAATTGGGAGACCACGAGAAAAACTGGAAGTTCAACGGGAGCATATCGCGGTGGACGTCGCTGTAAGTTGCTTGAATTCAAGAAACGAACTCTGTAAGAGTTTACAAGCACATGGATTTTTTAGGACAATTTGACGGAATTCAATGGAGTCCCTCAGGAAGTAACTGCAAATCGTAAAGCGCGGATTTTTGTTCCTGCGAGGAATGCCATGCAGTCTGGAACCAATAACACTGTAAGTCACTGTTTTGTTCAAATTCGAGAAATCCTCGATTTCTCAAATTTTTATTGAGAACTGACAGCAAAATATTATTGTTGATAGCATTTATGGAGACTGGAGTTCGATGTCAGGGAAAGATGGGAAAATCCGTTGATGGGATGGGCCTCATCCGGAGATCCATTGTCCAACATGCATGTAACTTTTGCTTCCAAGGAGGATGCGATCAGATTTGCGGAGAAGAATAAATGGGATTATTTTGTGGACGAACCTCCGAAAAAACGTGAAGTGAAGCCAAAATCGTATGGTTTGAATTTCTCCTGGGACAAGCGGACTCGCGTATCGACGAAATGAGAGTATTCTTTCATGGAGTCGCCGGGGTGTCTATCTGACTGCAAACAATTGTGACTTGCTGTAAGGGGATGATATCCTTCAGCAGATTCGAACGAAATTTTAATAAAACTCTAATTTAACATCTCATTGTGAGTTACATTTCTTGTTCTTATGTCTGCTAATTTCGTGGCATATCCGATTCATTCATGGTCCAGCGGGATGGGAATCAGGTACTCGTAAATGAGATGACCGTGTTATTTCGCACTATGGAATACCGATAAAATTCGAACAAACTTGTTAGAACGAACGTAAGCAACGATGAATAAAAAGCAACACGGAATCGTCAGATAGTAACAGATTTCTGCTTTGTTCGCAAAGGACAGCAGGAATGATTAGTTCCAAACTTTTGGTTTTCTGGTATGGATGATCATCATTTCGACGAAATAAAGCAAAAGAAAAACCCATTGTTTCCAATGACGAGCCATTGGTCAACTCGGGCCATGTGGGCAACGCCCTGACTGACACGTGTCACTTCGCACATCAAATCTCTACGTCTCCGCCAATATTTATCGTACACCCCTCATAGACTTAACATGCTTGTTTATATGAGGGGGTGTATGATAAATATTGGCGGAGACGTACAGCGGAAAGCAGACAAACAGACAGGCCAACCCCGAAGTCTCACAGACAGCTAAAATTTGGGACTTCAGTCATAGTTTCGAGAATCGACTTTCCGAGAATATAAAATCGCCAGCGCTCTATTTTCCGGATCGATTTTCAAACCCTGCGGAATTACACGGACAACTTCTGGTAGATTTGTTGTTTGGGAACTGCTAATTAAAGCATCCTTCTGCATAATTCATATCTAGGTGAGTTTTCCCACAAACCGCAGCCGCACACGAGGTATTATTTTCGATGTCGAAGGGAAAATGACGGTTTCTTTTGACAGGTTGAAGTGATAATGCCGTGTATCAGTGAGAATTATCGGACTTGTCCCTTCGCCAATGTTGAAGCACACACAACTTCGATTCTTCGCATTCTGACCAAAATCTCCATGGGATGCGACAGTTCGACGAATGTGACGGTTGATGACCCAGTTTCTCGGAGGGTCTGCGCATTGGCCGCGGCTGTTCTAGAACACAATCAGATGGATTATTCAGACATTATGGAGGATTTGGATCTGGAGGATATCCGCTCGGAAAAACGACTGTCCGTTTCCTTGAATTTCCTAAAGCGATGCGTCGAACCAACTCTCAACGAACATTCTCTAAATTGGGGTCGCATCATCGCTGTACTTGGAGTGTATGCAGAATTCTGCCGCCGAATTGCCGATTTAAACGGATGTGAAGCGGATCAGGCGGAAATCACAAGGAATGTTGTCGAGCGATATCTTGTTGCCGACTTCGGAGAATTCCTGAATACGCACATTGCGAAATGGATTCATCTTCGCGGAGGATGGGTAAGAATTACATATTCTTAATGAGAATATAATTAAATTTGTTCCTTGAATTAATTTTGATTTATTTTGCAGAACCAACTTGTTGTTGATTCAAGAACTATGGATTCCCCCTCAGACTGTGATGATAAAGGCAGCTCGCGCATGTACAAATTCATGAGTTATGCGGTAATGGGAATGGGCGTGGGAACGCTACTTGGATTTATGGCCATCAGATAAATTATGTTTTCCGGGTGGTCCGCCGAATTTGCCAAAGGATATTGCAAAATATCATCTTCCATGGTCACTGCCGGTTTTGTTGTTTTGTCTGCGGAAAGAGTCTATGTTGTGATGGCGGTGTTTTATTTTTGATAATTGCACCTTTGTTTATTTTCGTCTGTTGAAGGAAAAGCGAGTATGCGTGATTAAATTTCATGTTGTTGAGGAGGATGGCTGGTCGTCTTGATATTGTACAGTGCCAGGCAGTGATGGTTACGATATCCACTTGTGCGGCTAGTTTGATAAGTAGTAGATTCTCTACAACCAGACTCTGAGAACCCGACATCAATTTTACAATGAATCTCCAAACATAACTCGTCAGATAGCATTCCTAAGATTCCACCGATATTTGCCGAGTGTAGACCATAGTCCACTCGGGGCAAGATATAGCCTCTGGGGCTGTCATTATCTGTACTGGGCCTCTTGACATTGTGGATCAAATCAGCTGGGCAATATGCTTGGAATGTGCGTTCTCACGCCGTCTTGAATTACTCTTGATGACACTTTCCTGAGCTGGAGCTTCGTAATCGAATCACCAGCCCCTACTTTCTCATGGCTGATCGGCGACGAGATTTATGATATTAAACTTCAGCCGACGGGGAAGTTTCTACACGTGTGTTTAACTACGACCAATTCCGGTGGACAATAGTGATATGACCACTTTGATGGAACGATACATAAACTCTTGTATTCCGTATTTGAGTTCTCATGGCTATGCGGTGCTCAAACTTTTGACCGAACCGCCCTTCATCAAAATTGATATGGGATATATGGGATTGTCACTGACTGCGAGAATAAATATACAGTAATTGCGATATGTTCACAATTATATCGAAACAGAGGCTACAGAACTGAACAAAAACAGCGCCGAAAGGTCACCACAGAATTAAATAGACTGGACTACGCCCAGTTATTCACACAAACCATAGTGCAAGTAAATGAGTCTTATGAGTCTCTTTAATCTCACTATGCACAAACCCCGTTCAATTTGAATTCACCGACATTTTTGGAGTTGGTCGTGAGGAAGACATGCTCAAAAGATTCGAAGCACAACTAAACTATTCGAGTATTTCCTGCTTGTGAACTTGTGACCCATGCGATTCTCAGTCAGCCAGCATTCTCCAGGCAAAAAACAGACATTCGTGAAACGAACCCAGCCCGGATCGCCTTGAGAATGTCGGATGAAAATGGAATTGGAAATCCCGAAGTCAGTCTACGTACCTGCTAACCAAGTTTCGTCAACGTATTTGCTTGTATGGCACCAATACTACAGTACCGGCGCAGATCTACAGTACTGTAGATCACGAAATGCAATGTTGTTTTCAGTTTTTCGTTCCTAAGAAATAGTAATGGTTGTCCTATGCTAGGTGGCAACAGGAATAAACTCTGGACTGCAGATTACAGCCCTAACGAATCGGCCCGCTGGTCAATGCCGTAATTTGTTTCTGAATACGGTAAAAACATGGAAGATCTTATAAGATTCACAGATCAAGAAAGACAGATCAAGCCTTTTTCAGGACATCTTTAAAAATATTAACGTAGCGGCTATGGTCATGTAAAGCGGCGATGACGCCGTTCCCATTTACGGAATCGCTATCATCCGCCGGATAGGAATAGTCTATGTCCACACCCGATAAAGTGGTCAGCCGACCTCCCAATGCATTGAGAATACCGTTTGGAGCGCAAAGATCCCATTTTTTGATTTTTGTTGTGTGCAAATACATATCCGCTTTGTGAGCAATCACTTGAAGACTTTTATATCCAGCCCCTCCGGCGGAAATCATTTCCACTTCACTGTCCGTTATGGCGGCTTTAGCAATCTTTTCAACGTCACCAGCATGACTTCTAGAGACAATGATGCGCACTTTTTTCTCGGCTTCCTGGTTTGTCAACTGAAATATAACCATAAAGATTCAAATCAAGTTGCAGGAGGGAAAAAGGCCGATACCGGAAACGCGAACATCTTTTATACGTACTTTCAAATTTTCCGAACTTGAATGTCCTATCCAAGCCCAATATGTCCTGTCTTTTTCGTCAGCTGCAAAGGGCTTATGAATGATTCCGGCCACTGCTCGTCCTTTAATCGCAATCCCCACCATTGTAGTGACATATTCCAGTAAATTCTCGGTGTATTCCTGCGTTGCATCAAGCGGATCAATCCAAACCTGCAGATCTGATGCATCGACGTATGCACTTCTGCGAGATGTGATGTCAAGATCACTTCTGTAAAAAAATGAAAGCAAATTAAATCAACCGGAAGTGGACCAAAGGTCTGGTTGTACCTTGAAATACAGCTGTTGTCCATTTCCGCAAAATTGATATCCAATGGCGTTTGTGTATTGCCATGTTCTTCCGAAATAATCCGCAAATCTGGAAAAGCCAGTTGGAAAGTATTCGTCATGGCGAAATGCGACCGAATATCCCCATCCGTCACTGGATTTCGGATTTCTGACGGTCCTTTGTTTTTCGCGTTCAAAAGCTGGGCTTCGTGGATTCGCTTCACTTCCAAACCGCCTCGTTCAGCCGCCAGAACAGACGTGCAAAGAAGAGTTTGTAGGTTGATCTGCGACGAAGAATTCCAGCCCGGAAAAGACATGAGAACCGTGCTGCGAAAAATATATAAAACGAAGACGCTTGCAATGCAGACCAGGCCAACTCCGGACGGACTCCATCGAATGATCATCCTTTTATCCAGAAATTTGAGTTGTTCGACTAAAGGGTCATGTCGTGATGAACGGTCGTTCCAAATACAAAAACAAAAACAAACAAAATTAAATGAGTTTTTCGAAAAACAGAAAAATTCACAAACGGTAAGGTAGAATACGGATGCGAGCAAGCAGCCGAGGGTTACTACCTACTGAGCGAATCTATGATGGGGGGGGGGGGGGGTTGATATCGGAACTTTGCGATCAATAAATTTATTCGAATTCTTTGAAAAGGCAAACAAAGATTCTTTAATATTCGAATTCGGAGTTGTATCTAGCGATCCTTCGGTTGCATTTGATTTCCTGGATTCAACTTAAAACATCGGTGAGATGGCAGCCCCGCCAAAACGAAATAGGCCACAGCCGACGCCACTTGTTTTGCCCACGTGAGGATTCAAAATAATCTGATTTTGTCGTCGTGTTTTTGGAAGCTTTGTTTCTTGATGTAGATCTCCGCCACATAGCGACAAGGAAAACGATGGCCGAGAGCCAGCAGAAGATCGTTACACGCTTACGCTCCAGAATTCCGCTGATGTTGTTTACACTCCGGAAATGGATGAGAAGCAGCGCAAAGCTCTTCAAAAATTCTTGGATCAGAAGCAAAAGATTGGCGAATTGCATGGCGATGATCTGGATAAACTGGGAGAACTCGGAGTTGGGAGTGGAGGAGTTGTTTTGAAAGTCCGCCATAAGCCTAGCGGACTTGTTATGGCTCGAAAGGTGTGTGAGCATTTTTAATCGTAAAATTGATGTAAAGCTTTTCAAAATCCAACTTATGAAAAAATCTGAGTCGCAGCTCGAAATTCGTTTTCACAGCTTATACATCTGGAAGTCAAGCCTGCGATTCGTACTCAGATCATCACTGAGTTGAGAATTCTGCATGAATGCAACTCTCCCTTCATCGTCGGATATTACGGGACATTTTACGAAAACGGTGATATCAGCATTCTGATGGAGTACATGGTTCGCACTTTGATAATTCGTACGGGTGTGGTTGATTAAAGACATGACCTTTGTTCGGCAGGATGGGGGATCGTTGGATCAGATTCTGCGACGTGGTATTCGCGTTCCGGAAAAGATGTTGCAGAAAATCACATTGAACATGTTGAAAGGGCTGAAATACTTGAAGGAAAATCACAACATTTTGCATCGCGGTAAATTGACCATAATTTGGCTTGTCGTTTTTTTATAGAGTATTTGACTCAAATTTCAGATATTAAACCATCGAATATTCTGGTCAACTCACGCGGTGATATAAAATTGTGCGATTTTGGGGTGAGCGGCCAGCTGATCGATTCCATGGCAAATTCGTTCGTCGGAAGTCGATCCTACATGTCTCCGGAACGGCTGAAGGGATCACATTATACAATTGCATCGGATATTTGGTCTTTGGGATTATCGCTCACCGAGCTTGCTCTTGGGCGATATCCGATCCCGCCGCCAAGTGATGAAGAGCTTCAACAGATTTTTACCTCGGAAACAACATTACCTGGTTTGCAATGATTTACTTTTGCCCTTGTACACACTCATTCGCTCTCTTCCAGATTCCACCAATATGTCCATTTTCGAACTTCTGGATTACATTTGCAATTCACCACCACCCACTTTCCCAAGAGGACTGTTTTCTGATGCATTTAAAGACTTCATGGATAGCTGGTAATATTGCGATCCTGTGCGATAATGTACCGATTTTCTTAACTGTTTTTGAAAGATTTGACATGAAACAGAACTGTTAATTATCAGCTGACTTTCCCTGTTTTGATTTTCTTGTATTTTGCACATTGTTTTTAAGACGTTTTTTTCTGTGGTTTGCAGCTTGATGAGTGATCCAACCCAACGTCCGACATTGGACGCCTTGTTACAGCATCCTTTCATTCTCCTGGCGGAAAAGGAAGATGTGGATTTGGCTGGGTGGGTTTGCAAAGTGAAGAATCTTAGCACCCCGAAGCCCATCAGTACGGGATAGATTGTCGGATCGCTTAGTCAAAATGACGTCTTCGTTCCTTGTTGGTTGGTTGGTTCACGGATCGCTTCCGGCACATTGACTATTTTATTTTTCAACGCATGTTGTCGTTTGATTTTTTATCCACTTAATAATTGTTTCACCATTTGTTTTTATTGTCCAGCCATGTTTAATAATTTTATCAAAGGACAAATCTTACGGCCATTGTTTTACTATTTGTTTTTATTGTCCAGCCATGTTTAATAATTTTATCAGGAATAAATATTACGACCAAGTCTCAGTTTGATAACGTCCTTCCTTCATCATATCTTTGATGTATACTTCGGCTTCGTCCATGCTCATTTTACTGTTATCACAAATTATTTGCTTTAACGCAAACATGACATCGGCTGGCATGTTCTTTGAGTTGCCAGCGATGTAGAAGCATCCTTCCTGGTCATATATCGCGTCGAACACCAGGTCGTCCATTCGTTTCATAACATGTTGCACATACACCTTTTCTTCCTGGTCCCTGGAAATTGCCGTGTGAACTGTCAGAAGATTTCTTTCCTCCAGTTGCTTCCATTCATCTTCAAAATAATAATCTTTGTCCCGATGTCGGCATCCAAAAAACAATATCGAATTTCCAATATTCTTGCTTGCTCGCTCATAAATAAACGACCGGAAGGGAGCAACGCCGGTTCCGGGACCCACCATCACAACCGGTTTCCGGCCGACTTTATCAAATTTCATCGAGCCTTTTTTAGTCCAGACTGGGACAGATGCTCCGGGAGATAGCGATGCCAGCCAGTTGGAACATAATCCTAAACGCGGTTTTTTCAGTTTCGTTTCAAATTTTACGACGGCGACGAGGAGGTGAATTTCTCCGGGATGGTAATTGTATGAGCTCGCTATCGAAAACGACCGGGCTTGTATGGGATGGAAGAGGTCGAACCAGTATTCGAAGGGGACTAATGCGCGAGTATGGCTGAAATCTTGCAAGACTTCCAGTGTAGTTCTTTTCGGACGGAAGCAATAGCTGAACAGCTCATCGGTTCCTTCCGGAGAGGCGAATTCTTTCAAACGGTCCTTTTCCCTGGCATCCGTGGCAAATGTGGCCAATAATTCGAAAAATGATTTTCTGGGCACAGCCTGTAAGTAAAAATAAAATGTTACAAAACACATGCAAGAAGACCGTAGAATAGCTTCACTTTACCTGAAAATCCCAGTATAAAGTCGCGGCATCGCGAATTGTACAGGGATTCCGTAGTCTGGCACGACTTGGTAAAACAGCATCCTCGTCATTCACGCTGAGTTTTATAACCCTTTCACCGTTCAATTCCAGAAGCTCCAAGAGTTCATCGACTTCCGCTGACCCATTTCGAGGGTAAATATTCAAAACATCCCCAGGTTCATATTTTATTTTGGATCCTTTTACGTCGAATCTTATAAACCGCACGTCTTGAAAATGATCTTCTGCGGTGACACGTTTATTCTCCAAAATATTGGATGCAAATAAGTGTTCCGAATCTGGGACAGAATTCGCGTCTCCACCGATGATCGATACTGAAAGTTCAGCCTGATCATCAATATATTCGACGAGAAAAGAAGCGTCAGGTGGTCCATCCTGCTTTAAGAGCGAAAATCCATCAGGTAAAGGATACATTTCCATCAATTTCTGAAACAACTTGGTAATCCAGGGTTCGACAATGCCGTCAACCCCCAGCTCGTGCTGATCATCGGCCAGTCCCAAATCGTGTACAGACGTCGCTCCCAACCTCAGAAATCGTTTGTGAAGACGCTTAGCCGGAAAGTTGAAATACTGGTAGGATGAATCTCCCAGACCAAGAACAGCAAATTCGAGCGAAGCTAAGGAGTCAGGTGGAAGACGCCGTCGAAGCAGCGATCTCCAAAACGTTTTCATATTATCGGGCTCTTCACCTTGTCCTGTGGTTGAAACAACGCAGACGACAGGAGCACCAGCTTCGATCAGATTTTCGATCGGGAAATCATTTAGAGGAAGAAATGTCGTGACGAAATGTCGCAGCTTGGCTTGCTTTCGAATCCTTTTCGCAACATC
>JAQIWT010000716.1:0-15888 GCA_034696485.1 Isohypsibius dastychi
GAAAACTCCCAAGATGAAATGTATCAGGCGATGGATTTGGCGGAGAAATCCGGACGGCTTGTGGCTGTCGGTGAAATCGGCCTCGATTACCATAATGCTTCGTAAGTAGAAAAACGTGGATTTTTTTAAGCGATGATATTCTATAAAACATCACGAGGCTGTTCCGAAATATTTGCGAGATCTAATATTTTCATTCGTTCTTGAATTTTAAAAAACCGAAATATATTCAAATTTTTGGTGGTCGGAACTGATGTTGTGATTTGCTGATTTTTCTTGAGTTTTTGATTGTGATTTTATGGAGTTTTTTAGGACAGAAAAGGGACGAGCGGCGCAACGGGAGCCTTTTCGTCGGATGCTCGAAATTGCGAAAGACCGTCGACTCCCTCTGGTCATCCATTGTCGCAGCTCTCAATCGCGATCAGATGGATCCGACCCGAGTGCGGACTGCATGCGAATTATGCAAGAGGTCGGAGTTTTTTTTAACAGTTTTTTCAGAGAACGAGTACTTCCGTGGTAGACCGATGTCTTACTCGTTTAAGCTCGATTTTCTGCAGAAATGCCATCCATTTTTTTTAAAGGAACACTCGTTCAGAAGAATTTTGAAATCTCCTGTTTTTCGGTCATTTTCAACCTGGGAATTTATTTATGAAGATCATGATTTTTTGTTGTCTTTGTGGTTTTGTTGGTGGCTTTCTTATCTCGTTGTTTTTTTAGGTTGGGATTAGCAAGCAACATCCCATCCACCTTCATTGTTTCGAAGGAGATTCGGCTTGTGCGAAACGTTGGATGAGTGAATACGAGACTCTGATGTTTGGTTTTACGCCATCTCGTAATAACAAACATAAGTTTGTTCGAGATGCCATCGCGATGATTCCTCTTGATAAACTCCTCCTGGAAACGGATGCCCCCTTCTTCGTCCCCAGTCAAGTATGCTGATTTCTCGCTCTAAAATCCAGTGTCGCTATAAGTTAAAATTTATTCAAGAATTGAAATCTATTAAAATATCTATCAAAATATCTATTAAAATATCTATTTGAATATCTATCATTATCTATAGAAATCTATGTAAGTAAAATCTACTCAAGTTCATATTTTTGCGGTTTCCGGTTGATCGAAATTGCGTCCAGTCTTCTTTTGGTCTCTTTCTCCCATGAATTCCTGTTGCTGTTTTTTTCGCTTGATTCGACTTTCGAGTATGATCTTTCTTGTACTGGCCTTGAGTCAGCTCAGACTTGGATTTTTTTAATGAAGACTGCAGTATATTACCATTATTCTGAACGAAAGAGCGTTTAATTACAAAACATCCACGAATTAAATGCTGAATAATTTATAATATTTAATGTTTGTCTCAAATAATTTTGCGGTGTAATTTAATGTTTGAATGATTCGGATTCACGTCCGCGGTTAAAATCGAGTTTGTATCTCCATTTGTTGAAATTTGTTAACATCTCTGGGTTTTTTGCTCTCTCCGAAAGTATTCGTAATAGTTATGGACCTGAATTTGATGAATGTTTCCAAGAAAGCAATTCTTTTTCTAGGTCACCGGTTTGCATCTGCAGGATGGAAGGACGGTTGGAATTCCGGGAGCTCTGTCGTTTTTGGCCGCTGTGGAAATATCCGAGATCAAGCAAATTCCTTTAAACGAAGTCCTTCGTGCCACTTACGAAAACACCCGCTTTCTCTATAATCTGCCAGTACAGAACAGTTGAACGTATTCCCTCAACCGGAAGTAGACCTCACTGTAAAATGTTGTACATGAGATTGGAATACATTGTCGATCTCGACCGGAAGTGTTGCCCGGTATTCTTTCCCCTTGTATTCTGAACCTTCAGCGGAGTATTTTCGTCTTGTTTTCTACAATGTGATTTCGTTGAAATGCTGTTTTGGATTTGGTTTACTAGTAGATGAGATTTTGATGCTCGCTCTTTCATTCATTTTTCTACGTTGACTTGAATGATATGGATGGTATCATATCGTAAAATTTCGGTTGGGAAGTTGTTTCATGCCTTGTTCGACGATTTGCCTCAGAAAAGAACTTTTTTGTGTTTTGGGAATTTTGGCAGTTACCCCCCCCCCCCCCCCCACGCTTATTCGGTGTCGGAAAATAATTTGGAGGGAAGCGGGCGACGAGTGGTGCTTCGGTGCTTCGGTGCTCCCTTATTCGGAACCAACTTTGGAGAATTCGCCAGGGTCGTTGTTCTCTAACCGCTGTTTTGAATGATTAATTTCTTGAGTGCGAAAATTTATTTCTCATCGCTTTGTTTTGGTCAGAAGTTCCGATGGGAAATCCGGTAAGTTGTGCTGTCGACCTAGGTACACAAACTCGGACTTGCAAAAAAACATGTCCGCGGTACACAACACAAACATACACGAAGATCCATCAGTTCTCACTCTCTTTCACTTTCTTCGTTTCTCCACCTGGAAATCGGCGTCGGACTGGCCGTAGCGGCACACTGAACCAGAGACCTCGATTACGAAGCGCCCGGAGCTGGAGTAAAAGAAGAAAACACCTTTCACTGCTACTTATCTTGAGAACATCTGCTTTGAAAGCGAGCAATCAATTACTAACGGCACACTTTCCGCATTACTTTCGTCCATCTTCTTCATCTCACTTTGGCATAAACGGCTTCGAATCTTCCGTTTTTTCGCGGCTTCAAGCAGGAACTTTGAACATCGGTTTGGAACAAAAGTTTGGGCGCAACGCGAAAATGCATGGAACTGGATTGTTTCTATTGATCTCTGTTGTTTTCTTGGAGCTTCAATCGTTCTGTTGTGCTGCAGCGATTCCGAACACTCTATCTTCAAAATTGTGAGTTTTTGTAAAAAAGTGAATTTCAGATTTTTTTGTCATGCAGCTCAATTTTGTGGTTTTCCAGTGCACCAAGCACACCAACAACACAGATTCCATTCGAAACCACCGATGGTCAGTCTGACTCACCTACCTACTTGACCGACTTTCGCTTTTTTCTGATCTCTCAGTTTTTTCAGGGGAAGATGAGTCTGAAGATGAAAGCGAAACTGTTTCACTCGAGACCACCACTCCGGAGTTCACCCAATCCCCCGTTTTTGGAAGAAATAAGTCAGCGTTCAAAGATGTCGTTATGATCACTCAGAGTCCACCCACTGCCCGGCCAAAGTCAACAACTGCCTCTGTGACGCAGTCAGTGAAGGTCACGAAAGGCACAACTGGGAAGCTGAAAACCACGCCTGATCAAGAAGAAGAAGAGGAGGAGGAAGAACAGGAGACCACTGTGTTCCAGCAGACGACCAAACAATCAACGATTCCTCCCACAGTTATTTCGGAAAACATGACTGTGGCATCATCCAGTGCGAGTACAGTCACAGAGAAATCAGTTGCCAAAACTGAAGTATCGTCAACGGTGGCCACAACTAGTGAAGAATTGAATGAGGACGAGTCGGAAAAAGAGGCAACAAGCTCAACTCTGTCACCTAAGACTACTGAAAAATCCGAAGCTGTGAATGGAAATGTCACGTTTACCAACCCAGCAGTTTTGAACTCTGAACCAACCGACAAAATGTTGGAAGACAAGCTATGGATGAAGGAGTTCTTGGAAGCAAGAGGACAGTCATCTGGAACGTACCCACCTCTAGATCTGATTCTCCCAGGAATGTCTAAGAAGAAGGTTATTGTGGAACTTGAAGAAGAAGAGACTGGTGACACAACCACATTCGCGAGCATCGTTACTAAATCGTCAAAAGTTTCTGCCACCACTAACTCCGAAGAAGACGAGGAGGAAATAGAAGAAACGCTGTCATCACCAACATTTCCATCGACTTCAAAGACCACGACAGCTGCGGTCGCGAAGACGACTGTGGACCTGGAGGAAGAGGAAGAAGAGGAGGAGGCTGAAGCGACAGTTAGTAGCACTCAGACAACGAAGTCTCCGACGAACAAGCTCGTAACAGTCCCTGCTACCACATCCACTTCTATGGAGGAAGAACAAGAAGAAGAAGAATCTGAAAAGGTCACAGCGTTCACTCCAGCATTCAATAATTTCACAGTTTCGCCGACAAACATTACTGTGGTTTTCGTTGCTCTGAATACCACGGAGAATTCGACAACTGTAGCGCCCGAAGTGACGGAAGATTCCGAAGTGGAAAGCGAAGAAACAACAGTCAGTCCAACGACTAAACCACCAATTACTCCGGTGACAAAAAGTAACATTGAAATCGCGGAGGATGTAGAAGATGAGGAGGAATCCGACGAGGAGAAGAGTGTTCCTGCAGATAAAGAAGGACTTGACAGTGGGTTGAGGTTTGGTCGCGGATTCAATCCAGTCAATTCGAGTGCCTCTCAGCCTGGTAAGATTAAGCAAGTTGCAGCCGTTGTACGAATCGTTCCTTTGACCCAGAAAATGACCACGAAAGAGGGCAACAAAACCGATGGTGCTGCTAAGAATGCAAGTCAAGATGCATCGCAACAAGCATGGACGAGATTGGATGTCATCCGTCAGGGTTCGCCGCTCGAAAAATTCCCAGAAGCGACAACAAAAACGCCAGTCGCGAACACAACGAAATCCGGTCAAGGGAAGCGAAGCTTCGACGGGGTCGCCGGTGTGAATGAGCTCCAGAGCAGACGGTCCAGCGACGCTCGTGCCATTGTGGACTCAGACGATGAAGAGGAAGTGTCTGAAGATGAGGAAGTGACCACAAAAGCCTCGGTCACGGAGTGGAAAACCAAGTGGCAAAAGTGGAAGACCACTGCTGCTCCAGTTCTAGAAGAAGTTGAGAGCGAGGAGGAGGAAGAGCCAGTAACGCCGAAAGCTCAGATTGAGAAGCTCAATGTGGAGGTCTCTCAGATGGACGGCGTGTCAAACGTTGCTCAGCCAGGTAACACTTCTTGGCTCTTAACGGAAGAACATTGTTGATAAACTAAACTTTTTCCGCAGAGGCGAAGAACGCACTCGTGAGTTCTACCTGGGAAAACACCCTTGCACTCACGCAGGGTTCGCCACTTGCTAAATTTGTGGAAACCGTTGCCACAACCCAAGCAACTACCTTCACATCAACTCCAATCTCAAACACGAGTACCCCGAAGGGCCTATCTAATAAACGAAGCTTTGACAAGGAGGAGAACTCAAACAACGAGTTATCTTCGAAAGCCATCGAAACAGCGTTGTTGGAAACTGACGAGGACAACGGTGCAGAGACTGAGGAATTAGAGAAAATCACGCAGCTTCCTAAGATCAAGTTCAACTGGGCTAAGAAGCAGCCTACCCAAGCTCCCGTGGCGGTCATCGAGGAGCTTGATTTTGAAGAATCTGGAGAAGAAGATGAAGTAGGGACAAGTGCCGGCCCGAAGACCACAACAACTAAGAGCTCTCCGATGGCTGTTGTGGAGAAATCACTGGGGTCAGAGAAAAAAGTTGAAGAGGTCTCCGAACACACAACTTTCGCAACAACCAAACCAACCACTGTTCCTCAAGAACGAGTTGAGGAACTGATGGTTTCTACTGAAACGAGCAAAGTTCCAGTCTCCAGCAATGCCACAGTAGTCCTGACAGACAGTACTACGCTGCTGCCGAAAACCTCGACCCAAGAGACGGAGGAAGAAGACGATGACGAAGGAGAAACCACTTCAAAACAGAGTTCCACAACTCAGGAACCAAAGAACTCGACTCAGCTCACAAGCAGCCCTGTTGTCAGTCAGTCCGAAAATACGACCAAAGTGACCACAAATCGGTCTCCGGCTACCACAACACACGCAACCATGGAGGAGAGCCTCGACGACGAATACGAAGAAGCAACCACCCTGAAACCAAGCACCCTCCGTGAGACCGCAAAAGGTTTGACAACCAAGATCTCTGGCGAGCTCATGAGTTTTGATGACGAGGAGCTCGAAGCGGAAGGCTCTGAAACTGTGACCGCGAGTGCGACGACGGTGAAGGTCGTCAGCTCATCCACCAAGAAGTGGCAGCCAAAAACATGGACCCTTCCCAGAACTGCAAGACTCGATACAGGGGAGGAAGAAACCGATGAATAATACAGGGACCACGAGGTGACTGCGTCATGGCTCATTGTTAACATAAATAACCATCAACGGCTGACGTGCTGGTTACGTCTTCACACGCAAGCTCGCCTGCCCTTTATTGGTTTTCCCTTTTAACCGTTTAACGAAATGTGTAACGCTTTGAATATGCATAAAGCAGTTAAACGTTGACCGGTTGTGTCTAGTGCTTAACCTCCATCGCTCAACGAGTGACTGCAGATAAATGCAGCAGCTGGGGAGCTGGAGCATCCGTAATCAACACCACACTAATCGATAATTGCCACCTATTACGTTCTTAACCACCGCTAGCACCTGCCGTGAGAATTGCGCTTCCTCAATAGACAACTCAATGAACACGACCCACGCCAATTTGTCAGAGATAATTGTGCACTGCAAGCACTACTCTTATTTTTCAAAGGTCGGAGTACGGATTCCGATGTGGTCTTGCATACGGATGAATTGAAGCTGCTGGCTTTTCACTCTGTCACGCGATTCAGCATGAGAGCGCTTTTTTAGCCGGACAAATGTTCCGACAATAGAATGCGGCTTAACATGGCGGGACTCGTGAGAAATGAGAGGATTGCGTTGTGAGTAAGCCCAAAATTGCTTCTTCTCGCGTCGCCGGCGCTAGGAGAGTTATGACTCGTCTGCGCTCAGAGCTCATCAACAAGCCCAGCTGACTAGCGTAACATACACATTTGCCACGCATCGATGCTCGATGATGAACGGCTACAGTCGTCTGGCCCGGAAAAATGAGAGAAAATGCGCCACAGCAAGAGGCCGCACTAGTCTAGTCAATACACTCCGGGTCATACGCTTTCCTTTCACAACAGTCTTTTGCGCTCGCGCCAGCCCAAGTTAGATTGCGTGATTGTGAATGATCAAAGGCACGCACGAACTCTCGAATTGATCTACTCCATCTTGCGCTGCCCCACCACATTCCTTCAGAGATTACATTCTCTAGTACATCCTCCCCACCTAACCCCTGGATGGGGGTGAAATTCAGAAAAAAACACGGGATGTACAACTGTGCTCCACTTATCGATTTTCTCGTGATTCACTGATTCGGTGTTCAAAATGGCGTACAGGGCTTCTCGTTGATGAGCCGAGGCGCAGTTAATCTGATCAGCACCTCGTAAAAAGGTTACGTTTTTGAAACTGCGCCGCAAAATATTATTGAAGATTGCATCAGACGAGACCGGCTAATGTGGGTGTTTTTGAGAACTGCTCGTAAAGTGGTGCTCGAAAGCGAGTCAGTCTAGCGCCATGTTTATGCGAGACGAAATCGTTCAGAAATGAGGACACGCATGAAAAATGAAAGATGGGCGGTGTCGCCGTTTAGAACCTCTTCAACCAGCGAGTAGAGCTAATAACAGGACCTGTCGATCAAAACCGGGTATAGACAAGTGGTCAGTTGCACTTCACCTTTAACTACTTTACAGCGGGGAAATATTTCCACGGCGGATGACCCACATTGGGAAACTCAGACATTCCATTTCCCAATCTGCAATCTCTCGCCTCCCGTCTCATCTCATCTCATCTGCTCTGCTCTCCCTGACCTGTACATTCGAGTTAGTCGCGCTTGAAATAGCACACAATGTGGGTTGGCGCGTTTGCTGGTTGAATAGGATAGGTGGGCGGAGTCGGGCTTACAACGCGTACCAACCCCATCACGGCTAGATCAATTTAGAGTGTCTACCAGCGTAAAAGCGTACGGCGGACTGGAAACGCAAAGTTTGAACAAGAGAGGGCCAGAGAGAGGCATATTCAAGAGGCCATAAGGCGGAATGCAGACGGCTACAAAACAGATCCGCGCAAATCTGTTCGTTTAGTTCAACTCTACTCTCGTCAGCTGAGCAATAATACGAAACTTTTTCTCTGAACGACTGTCTGCATTGCGCCGACACTTTTCCGGACCCGGATTCCAGACATATTAATTCTGCCCATAGTCCTAAGTGGACCCCACCGCAAAAACGGCGAAGAAACTCCTAATGAACTCCTTCAAGGGGGAAATGGCCAACCCGTTGTTTGTTGAGGATTACAACGCCATCAACAACAACGCGCCCTCAACATCATCAGCTGGCGCATCGGAAATCAATCCCAATATTAAAATGGAGGAACACCAGAGCGACGAACTCGAGTCGCATTGTGAAATCAGCGCAAAGAGGTGAGTGTCCGTAGTGGCGCGTAGTCACGGCAACGTACACCGGCATCTGACTCAGGTGCCTGTTTTTTCTCTTCTTCTTTCTCAAAGCACCATAACCTGCTTAGTCAGCGCAATTCTTGCCTGCACTTGAATAGTGTTTGAACGTTAACTACACTTTCTAACCTCGGGTCATTTCCTGACTTTTTGTGCCATTTTCAATAGACCGGGATTGGGGGGGGGGGGGGGGGGTGTTGTCTGGGACTTGGTAATTTTATTTTCCAGGGCAATTACTAATGTATATCAACTCGATACTACACTTGTGTGTGAGGATTTGTGATGGGCGACCGGCCGAGCCAGAGCGAAAGTTGAGTAATTAGGTTACTTGTATTTGCATAAAGTTGGGCAAGAAATGAGATCGCGGGTCGGGGTAGGAAGGAAGGAAGGAAAAAGTTCAGCTGGTGTTGTCTTTGATGAATCTCGATTTGGCATCATCTCTCTTCTTAATTCAAACATTGGTCCCGCGCGCCGGACGTTTGTGTGAGAAAATGAGAAGAGAGCAAGACGTTGTCCTGAATATTTATTTATCCACGTCGTCAAGAATATGGTCAGCACGTGATTTGAGACTGCGAAGGAGAGTTCATTCGAAGAAACAGCTGCATTCCAACAGAGCGGTTGGCCTTGTGTGTACAATAGTCACAAACTCTGGGCGCTACGGTAAAGCTGTTCACCTTGAGGCGATCTCATTCTTTTCCTCATTTGTCCGTCTCTCTCTCGGCTCTGCTTCAGAGTACGGATGAGATCATGAGTGCAGCGTGCATCAGCGCGCCGCACCTGTTCACTGTGAACCGCGCAAATTGAGAGAACGCAGACAAATAAATCAGCTAGACGCATTTTACGATCGCGGCAGGAAAAAATGTCAGGGTCGGGTTGGCTGAGTTTCGGCCGTTTTTCACTTTGTGCAACAGGGCGAGTGAGACACGGTTTTTCGCAGCAGTCCCCCGTGAGAGCGAGCTCAAAAAAACACACAGCGTGAAATTGTCTCTTGTGTGTGGCGATGACCTTGATTGATAATTTGCTTAGTTGAGCCCGAGTTGAATTGACAAGGAAAGGTAATAAAACGCGCCCGGAGGTGGCAGACTCTGTGACGTGAGTTGTCTCGGTGTTTGTTTTTTTGGGCCAGCTGCTTCCGTCTGCTTTGCCCCCGTCGTCGTTCGTTTCCTTCCTTCCCGGAGTGACGGAAACAGATGGATTGGAATGCAAGCATGTTCTAACCTCGATAAACTCCCCACACAACTTTCCTCGATCCGATCATCTAACCAACGCGAGCCAATCGATAGATCCATATTTTCGTTGCCGCCGTACAAATCTCGTATGCTTGTCTGGCTCTCGTTTTTGCAACCAGGGGGGATTTGTAACGCTCGTGCCATTTCCGCAGAATACAATAGTGTGTATTGTAGTTCAAGTGGATGTACTAGGGTACACCTAGAAAAAATGGCGGGCTTAGATTTTAATGAGGATTACGAGCGCTGCTGAGCTGATAGAAGAACGAACGTGCGCTAATTTCATTTCGGGATCAGTCCGATGCGGTTAGTCAGCCTGAAAGACTTTTCACCGAATTATTTATTTTTCGAGCAAATGCTTTCTGGCTCGATTAATTCAGCTCTGTATTTTGGGAAGCGGGAGAGCTTTTGATTGGTTAAAATGCCAGGTCACATTTAAAATTACATGTTTGATAAACGGCAATGGGGCAGAAGATTCATATATAGCAATTGTGTTTTCCAACGGTCTGGAATTTGCCGATTCTTCGAATCAATTAGCTACAATATCATTCCAGAGCGGATTAATTAGTACTTTTGGTATACATAGAATCTCATTGAAGAACGCACTATTTATCGTAATCGCAAATATACTACCCAGTAGGTGAATTAAAAGGGCTTATCTCGGAATTGAGAAAGTGTATCAAAACGAAACGTTTCGTGTTTGCACTGAGCTTTCATGGAGATCAATGGGGGGATTTAATTTAGTCTTTCACGGTGGCATAGTGCGCCATACAACTAGATTGTGCAATTCAGCCAGCGCAGCTGTTCATCACTTGAAAATCAAAATCCACCAAACCTTTGTAAAAACAAGGTCATTTGCTAGCTGGAAAATTAGGTTGCCTTGAATTTCGTGTGTGTGTGTATATTGTGCTTGTGTGGCCAAGGCCATCCACTTTCCAATCAATTCGCAGACACAATGCGCCAATTTTCGCGCTAGAATCCGGACTCCGGGTGCTGGAAAGCAGGGAGTCTATGATGGAATGCTGTGTTGGGTAGGAAATGCAGTCCGGGTCTCTGTAATTGTGCGTCAGCCAATAGGAATGCGAGGTTAGCTCCGCCCAGCTAGACACTTTGCCCTCCGTTGTAGATACGCACGTTGTATTTAAAGAGAGAGGCAGAGAGAGAGAGAGAGACCGAGGCCATCGATTTAACTTGACCGAGCGGAGTGGAGCGAGAGCCTTGCCAGAATCAGCTGCAGTGCATCTGCTCCATTCCATTCCATTTGTAACAGCTGATACGAGATTCGTCGTCTTTTATTTTCCCCGTCTCCACTTTTCGCGCCGTTTTCCCCGCGATTTCGCAACTCGTGCGCGCCAAATTCCCATTCTCATCTCGTTTTGAAGGTTTATCTTCGGTTTCGCAATGGATTTTTCACCCGAATCCCCCAATCCCATGTTCAACGGTTCTGGATCTGAGACTGATCGAAATGTCTCATCCTCAAGGTACGAGAACCGCGAATTCATGTTTGTTGCGCATCAAAATATGAGTCAGCTGGTGGGAATGATTGAGAAATTGCGTAATTCAGGCCGTTCCCCAATGTAGGCTATCGATTGATCTGGAGGGGCTAAAGTACAGGGTTTTCTCCATTCATTCCGTAATAGATAGCCACGTCATTATTCGATTTTCGATCTCAAAGTCCCTCTTGGTTGTATGCGTTTACTCCGTTGCCCTATCAGATTCGATAACAGCGTATGATTGTCTCATTCATAATTAACTAGCTGGTGTGGTTGTGGTGACATGGAAGAGGTGATACACATTTCCGTTGCACTTTACCAAATTTGATTTAATCAGAGTTCAAGAAAAAGAGAGACACGGGGCAGACGCACTGTCTGCCTGGGATCACGTTGACCCGCGTCGAATTTCTGAACGGCTGGAATTTCTCCCAATTGAATGAGCACCCTGTCTGACCTATTGTCCGTTCAGGCTTTTGACCAATGAGCAATAGGTCAAATGTCCATTTAAATTGTTTCTGTAGTTTTTTCTGGTGCGATGACGAAATGATACGTCGCCGTTGCGCATGATTCATATAAAATAAATATTGAGTACAGTACAGTACTGCGTTTCGATCCGATCAGCTGGCGTTTGCTTGAATCAACTGCCTTTTACGCGCCTCGCGCCCATTTGCTCTTTGAATTTCCGATTTTCCTGTGTGCGGCAACGGCCAAGCAACCACTTTGTAAAGAAGAGGGGCTCGATTCGAATTATGTCATCACCCCCTTGATTATTTTTGATTTCTCATCCACCCGTGTCTAATTTCGGCACACGCTAAAATATATCAATAAATGACGCAACGTATATGGGTAGGAAGTGTGAATCCGCTAAAGTCGATAACATGATCACTTTCTTTGACATGTTTTCTGGGATTTTTCCCGTGTCTACTGACCTGAGATTATTTATTGGCTAGAATCATTTACTGGTGTTACAGATGATAAATTTTTCTCATCGAAATTTGTATTTTTCTGTCAGGATTGGTGGTTTAATTTGAATATCAACTGATTGAAATTAAATATGATTAGATATGGGAATTTGGGTTTTATTTGAATTTCGTCAGCATGTGTACCGGGGAGTGGGTGGTTGCGCTCTGTTTTTCGCTGTGAGTTGAGTTTGCGCACGACCCGCTTTCGAAACAGCTGTTTGGTGATTCTGGCGGAAGTGGATGAGAAATCGGACACTGGGTTGGAAGATTTTATCGTGAATGGCCGCAAGATATCGTTTTACAAGTTGGGTGGCAATAAATGAGAGTGAGAATATGTTCTGCGATGATATTTCGGTCAACAGGGAAAATATTAAAGATTAATGTGGAGCAGACGGACGGGTTGTGTAAATAGAAGAGACGGTGGGAGAGGGCTTTTATATTTGGAATGAAGAAAGGACATTATTCTTTTCGGCTGAAATGTAAAGGAAGCGCACTTTGATCGGACGTGAATAAAATGAATATTTATCTTGCCGCCACTTTTAATATCGATCGTTCTGATTTTCGAAACAACTGACCCAGATAACTACTTTGGAACATTTTCCCAGACCGTAAAATACGTAATCCTAGTTTATCATAAAAAATTCCTTCGCTTTTAAAAAAAGCAAGAATTCGTCATGTGACTGATTTAATAATTCTAATGTGTTTTTTTAGGAGCTCTGGAAAGCGGGATCGATCAGCTGGCCAGCCGAACCATCCGCCGGAACAAGACAAGCGTCTGCGTCGGGAGATCGCCAACAGCAACGAACGCCGCCGGATGCAGTGTATCAATAACGGATTTGTCAGCTTGCAGATGATTCTCCCCAAGATGTACACAAAACGTGGCGAAAAAATGAGCAAGGTACGTTCCAAAAAAGAATGAAATAAGTTGAACCTAAATTAGTTAATGGAATTAATTTTCCCGAAAGTGAGTGATTTGTTTTCACAAAATGCTCAAAAGCGTGAAGCTCACAATTCAGGCTTTTTTCTGATGAAAAAAATATGGCGAGACAGATCCGGGATGAAGTTTGAATAGAGGAAAAAAATCGGCGCCGATTTTGAGTTTGACTGAAAACATCGCGGTTTATTTTCAATCAGTTTGTTATAACATCACCATTTTGAAAATTTACCATTTGAATGTATTTGTCCGTTAAAACAGTTGTTTACTAAATTTGATTTCTCAGCTGTATTTGTGCGTCATTTGTGCAGTTTTGAAATTTATCAGAAAGTCACGTCCGCACCCGGATTTCAGAATGGCGACACTTTATCAGGCGGGGAGCGGCAATTTGAATTGTTCCATTAGTCTCTGCTAGCTTGTAAATATAAATAATCAACCCAGCCGGCTAGCCTGTCTTTTACGAATTTTGACTAACAGATGACGAAAGTGAGCCACGGCAGTTGTTTGTTTGTGTCATTCTCGTGTTGATGTTGGCTGGGCGGCGCCGGGCAGACTTTGAACTCTTGTCGGCATGAAACGCATGAATGGTGTGAATTGTGCGATTAATTTGCATGGGAATGTGATTGCGGAATTTGTTTTTGATTTTTCGGAATGAAAACTAGATAAGAAAGGCATTTTGAAAATAAACTTGACCGCTTATCTACGAAATTCCATCTGAATGTAAGGTTTTGATCCAGCCGTTTTACTATAGAATATTCGTACACACAGCCATTTGTGCAGGTTTATTGGATTGAGAGATTTGTAGGCTTTTGTTGGGATATTCATATTTCGTGAAGATTATGATTGTATTCGAGAGGCACAAGTGCCTTCTCAACATTCTTTCTTAATTTTAGTGGACTGAAATGCTCTCAAGGAAGTTTGGTCATTGTTGTCTCTTAAACGTTTCGAGTTTCTTGACCGGTGACTCATTTTGCCGATTTTATATTTTGGTTATTTTTTGGTGAGAATTATTTATTAAAAGTAGGGTTCTTTATTGTTGAAATTTTGAACCAGATTTCGTCTTTTGTGTTTTTGCCGGTTGTTATCCCGGTTTCTCAAATTTGTCCTGTTATTCTTGAATGATGAAATTTGTCTAGACATTTCGTAGCGTATTTGGGTTGAAAGTCAGAAGAGATTTATAATGGTAAGGGTGAGGCAGGCTGTCAGAGAAATTGCCTGTCATTTAGGCAGTTTCCGTTTGAGCTGGAATGTGATTAATGACCTTGGCGCAGCGGATTTGTTTTTATTTTTGACACTCGTTCAATTTTTGAACGTGTCTGCGACTTAATCTGGCGAATTAATTGCCGATTTTATTTTGCGCTTTTTCATGGAGTTCAAGAATAAATACATTGGAATTCGAATTTAAATAAATGTTTGTGATGTGCGCGGTGATTTTTGATCGAGGGGTTGTTGATGATTAAGTATGGAAATGAGTTCCGGGAAGGAATTTGAGCGGCGTGATTAGATCTGAGGATTTGTTTCAGCGGTTGATGTTTTGTTGGGGCATTAGTCGCAGGTCCACTGATGATCACTCGAGCGTTTTTCACCAGCTCGGAATTTGTTTCTGATGAACTTGTTTACTCGTTTTCCGGTTGTTGGACTCTCGGCTGGTTGCGTAGCATTTGCTTGATTGATGTGACCTGTTGGTTGATTGATTGTAACTGATTGCGAAATGACGTTGCTACCAAATAACAGCCAACAGGTGGCGCTGCTGAAACTGGCCGCTTTTTTCTTGCATATCTATCTCGTCGTTTTGAGCCATCCGTTTTTCTTTATTTTTTATTTGATTCACGTTGTAGCTTTAATTTCTATCGTTATTTTGAGTGCAGTATAGGATCCATGAATTAGGCTAAATCAGTTTTGAACTCGTAATCAGGTTTTAGTAATTTTTTTCGGTTTTTTCAGGCTGCAGTCTTGCAGAGCACGGTGGAATATATTAGCAAATTGGAAATGGAAAACTCGAAGCTGCAAGCGAAAAACGAAGCCCTTCTTCAGAAAGTCAATCAGCACCGATTGGATAGCGGAGGAGGTAATATTTCCGGTCCGGATGAGCGGATTAACCCTAAAATGAAAAGCTCTATTGACAAATAAAATTATTTTTTAATAAATTCCATTTTCATTATTTTTATTGTAATTGTTTTTGTTTCGAATTCTCGAGATATGAAAGTTTAGAGTTTCTCGTTTGACTTCCGCTTCATGTCTAACTTGTTTCAGAGTCGAATGATGAAGGAATCTCGATTGCCGAAGATATTGAACGTCGCGTTTCCAGTGTGAAAGATTTGGTCAACATGGTGCAACACTGGCGGCAGAAGTGTAATCGCGAAAGATGTCTACGAACTCAAGCTGATGAAGATATTCGACGATTGGTTCTTGAGATGCAGTATTGCCCGTCAGGATGCTCCAAACGCGAACACTCCATCCTTCGTCGTTCCAAGTCACCCAGTCCAGAAGAATATTGCTATGACCGCGACAATTTCATCTCTGCAAATCAGGATGAATACCTACTTCCGGCCTCGCCGTCCGTCATTGTCAAGGTACGGATTAAAAGCAGGAACAAAACCGCGTATTTCTCAATTTGAATATCAAAAACTTGATAACTTTCTTGTCTAATTGTTCTATCTCTTTCAGGCTCCAGTTCCGACTGTTATTAAAGTGGACACTTACTCGCAGTTCCCCGAGGTCCCTGAAGCCCCCCGTCAACGTAAGGCCCCCAAGCAGCCGCGTCAGCCTCAACCAACTATCCGTCAGTGTCCTTGCGGTCAGCCGACCTGCGACGGCAACATCCCCAAATGTTATCCAACCGGAAGTGGTGCGGCCGAGGAACAACCGCTGACCGGCTTTGATTTGCTCGTGAAAGCCATTAAGTTTTCGGAACATAACTGGGACCTGTCTTGCGATCGAAGCGACTCTGGATGCTCTGAGGAGACGTTTGACTCGAATGAACCGCTTAAGGTGACTGGACTAACCATGTAATTCGTGGCGAACCCAAAAAGGCGGTTTTGACCTCTTTGTGTAGGCCGTTTT
>JAQIWT010000717.1:0-15885 GCA_034696485.1 Isohypsibius dastychi
GTGGTTGCGCTGAAAAAGGCCGATTTGTTCAGCAGATTAACGCTGAGGTAAGCTATACTCAAGCGCGTCAATCGTCTAAAGTACCGACATTTCCTTGAATTTTGTTTTATTTGCATGACTCAAAAGGGCACAGTGGTTGTTAAGAGAAGAATAGTTTGTTGGAGCAACAAGTGGTTACACCGTGATAAACATGAATACGAGCGGCATCTTCTGGAAATCGATCCGCTTTTATAGCGGATTTAAGTGCGGCAACGGGGAAATTGTGTTTCCCCGTGGAATTCTGGCGATTTGAATGGAGATTGAATTGAACAGAAAAGTGTCGTGAAATAAACAAACGTATGCAAACGCGGCAAAATATATTTGGCAATGCGGCTTAATTCAACAAAGTGAATGAAAATCGTTTTTTCGTATTGATTATCGCGGCCACCAGAAAGCAGTAGTCTAGTTGGAATTTGAAATTTGGAACTGAAATTTGGAATGAAAGAATTTCGGACCGCAAAATAACACATGGATGACGAAGTTCGTTCAAGCAAATCGCAATGTACAGGTGATATTATTATTTGCAGTTGTAATTGGAGATTGTGCATTTGGAAATCATAATTCTCACGAAAAGACAGCTCGCAATAAATTTACTCGTCTTATGTTTCTGGTGCAATAAATTGGTCCCACATTTTGCAGAAACCGAAGGATACTCGTAAGTATTACAATATGTTTGCAGAAGCAGAAGAACTAACAATGTCAGATGACCAGAACCTTTAATAAACCAGAAGCAATACAGGGGTGCGGTGCAACAACATATTGCCATATAACAAGAACAGTAAGCAGTAGTGGTCAAAAATGGTGATTGCAACCAGAATATACAGGTAACAAATCTCCGAGAAAAATATCCATCCGCTCGAGAAATTTTTCCAGTATTAACAGAGACTATTCTCCGCTTTATGAAAACCATCCGTCCATCCATCCACGGGCATTCGACGATATTTTGCATTCTTGTTCGTTTATTAGGTACCACCTGAATTTAAACCATACTCTGCAACGAAAAAATTGTTCAAAAGTGTGCTAACATATCAAAACAGCCAAGTGCAGGAATTTGCAATATTTTCCAAAACACCCGCTCGCTCACCTAATTGACGATTTGTCTTCTCCATAACATGGGGTTTCCGGAGACCATTCGGCCATTTGTTCATTCTGAGCCGGTGGGTGTTCGGTGGTGATGAAACAAGCGAAATTGTCGATCTGATCGAAGAACGCGTTATTAAAATCGAAATAGTTTAATAAAAATAACCACTGAACTTTGCTAGGTATTTCAAAGAACTGATTAAAAAGTGTATTATCGGTAAAATTTCAATTTATCAAGAATGGAAAATTTCTTCACCTTGTCATCGTTAAAAGTGTCCTTGTCGATCGCGCGAACGCGGACGTTGACTTTCTAAACAAAGAAAAGGATGTTTTGGTTGACCATCTACACAAATGTCTCTAGGTATGTACTCTTATTCCAGCTCCACAGACGTCCCGGGTAATGATTTTGTTAATTTCAGGACTGTTGATGTTGTTACCTAAAATGTCAATTCTAGTCAGAAATCGGACCCCAAGTACCGGTATGACATCAAAAGAAAATATCTCCCTCACCGTCGTAAAGGGTAAACCAGTTCCGGTACGGCACACTGTCTCCTCCAAAATCATGATTCGGTTTCTCGCTGAATATGACAGGTTTTGACTTTACACAGGAAGCAAGCAGTTCAAAAAATAGTGAAAACGTACGTGTCGATAATCGCGATAACTTTGGGATCGCAGGCGTTCGTAATATCGCACGGCAGTCCAGTGTGAGATATTCCTCGGGGATTGTCCAGCCGGAGAATATTAGCTTCGATTCTCAAAAACTCTTTCAAAATAGGATAGCTTTGTGCATCACGGACATCTTGTAATCTGTCCACGATACCAGCAAAACATACCGCGGAGAACAACGAAAGAAAACAGAACACCCGAGCAATCATTCTCAATAATTGTTCTTGATAATCAGGAACGCGTCAAATAAATGGCGAAAAAGTGGTAAAGTATTTAATATTGCGGTTTAAATAAAGAGTTTCTGTGATAGAAAACGACGAAATAGTCATTCATGCTTGAAAACGGAAATTCCTTCGACAGAATACTCACTACAGGATTGGTCACAGCTTATCGGCCTCGCAAATCTTCTGGTTCTTTGATCTTAATCATGAACTTTGGTCTGCGGCTAACCTCTAATCAATTAATTTAGCTAATAACTCGAAATCTCTGATGAATGTTGGAAACGCCTGTGAAGGCAATGAGTCATAAACCGACAGGAATATTATTTGCTGGTGACCTTTCGGTCCACCTTGACCACAGAAGATACAAGAAACTTAAACGTGCAGTTAAAACACTGACGTGAGTGCTATGCTATACACGTAAATGTCAGTTCCTCAAAGAGTTGCATTCGACGACGCTTAGAAAGAAGATGGTCTTTGTTGTTGTCTAGCATGAATAGCTTTCCGGTACAGTTTGAAGAGAACTTTCTTCTGCTGCGAAGGTGTGAGCTCGTCGAATTTTTTGTTTCCGGACAGTATCCTAATAACAGAAAATAGTCACGTTATTTTGTCGACTTTATGGATTAAATGTAGATACCTACCTTTCAAAATCGCCTGGTTTGACATTGTTCCAGAAATGATTCGAGATCGCACCATGTGGAAGCATATCGCTGCTCAAGCCCACGAAGTTCGACTCGCCCGAACTGACCGAAAGAACAGTCGAGACACATAATAAAACCGCCAAAGAAACAGTAATTGGAAACATGCTGGAATCTAATAAATCGAAGTGGAAACTAAATATACTGGTCTAGAGAAAATAACGGAATTTAAATGCGTTTTTCGGTTATAGCCTTTAGGCGAAATGGCAGGACCTGTATATTGGATAACGTAAACCTGGCACCGCGGAGACACTAATCGCTTGAGAATATACACAAAACAAAATCAAGCCAAGGAAACTATCCAAAACCGGGCGAATCATGCGATCAAATCGAAAAAACACTGATTTCGAAAACGTAATTTATCGTCAATTATCAATTCATCGTTTCAAAAGTCTAGCGGAATCGAGAAGTCGACGACGACTGATTTTCCTCGTCTTCACGGAAACGATAACCATACGTGCTTTCTGGCAGCCAGACGACATCCGGTTTCTTCCAACCCTGCCGTTTCGCAACCTCATGAAGTCGATGGTCCAATTTGAAAATTTTGGATTTGCTTTCCACCGGAAAAGTTCGTTCAAGCTCTTTCGGGTTCTCCAAAATAAAAATATAAGGATATTTCAGCAGTGCTCCAGGATATCGTTTCTGGTACTCTTCTTGGGAAATGCAGTCGACTAAATCCACACATCCCAATAAAAAGCCTGTCTGATACTGAACCGGGAAAACGATCAAGTCATTTCCGGTCAGCGCTTTAACTGCATTTTCCTCTTGAATAATCTCCTTGGGAGGTGAAAGTGTGGAACCGGAAACGATCCATAGTTTTCCGCGATGAGCTGAATACCAGTTCCTTCCTTCGTGAGGCTTGAGTCCCATTACGACAAAACTAGCCCAGGGCTGCATTATGCTCAGAGCCATTCCTTCATCGACCATTTCCTGGAGCTCGTGATCTTGAACTCGTAAACGATGTGGCAAATTTCTAGCTTTCAAAAGGGATGGAGGGGCAGCTGGCACCTTAGCTAGTTCACTTTCTAGCGACCAAGTGTCCAATGCCTTCCGCGAAGTATCATTCTGTGACTCCAGTTTCTCAAGAACCCGCGCATTATCCAATCCAGCTGAAAATAAAAATACAACAATAAACCTATTCGGTACAATAAATGCACGTATGTATAAAACACATGCAATTACATGCATTTGAGACTCTGAACTCGTAAAGGGCGCTCAATTCACAAATATCTGAAAGAATCAAAAACCACAAAGGTTTTGTTTTACTTATTGGTCCTCTACAGGATTCAGACTTTAAAATAAGTCGAACCGAGACGGATGTCAAGGAATGTCTTCGCACAAAAGTTTTTGACATAAGGTAAACCAACCGGCTTTTTCTGCAACTTCCGGTTCGGCGTACATCTCGTCGATTGTGTCAGTGTCACCCTGCTGTCGGAGTTCTCTTCCCGCAAAATCAAGATCGAATTTGCGGTTTCTGTCTTTCTTCGACTCAAATCGCTTTTTTCGTAACTCCTCTTCCTTCAACCTTATTGCCTTGCGCTGCTCCGGAGACTGGAAGACATTTTCACTGAAGTAATCAGCCTGATCGTCAATGATTTTAGTTCGTTGAGCAGCAGTTTTGTCATAGTTTAGCAACGTGTTTCGATGAGCTTCCGCTTTGGCCAGATGTTCATCGCCGTCATCCGAATTCAGCTTCAACATTGCACCGAAATCAAGTGTCAGCTTCTCATCGCCGAATATCCTGCGACGAAGCTTTTCTGCTTCCAATCCACCTTGAAAAACTTCGTCAGTTTATTATCAATACTTTCTACGAAAACAATACCATTGTGAAGTATTCCCATTTCCGCCGGAGTGCAGACCAATTTTCCGCAAGTAAAACATGGCCCCGATCCTTCTTGCTCACAAACAATCCTTCCGCAGTTGATGCAGTTGTGGACGAGGTCGTGTTTCGTACACATACACTGACAGGGATATCGACCAGAAAGCTTAATTTGCAAATCATTTCCATGCGCTGTGAAAAGGGGAGTCCATTTTTCCTTTTTGCTTTTAGAAGTCGTCGCTTTGTTTTCCTCCTCCTCCATTTTAAGCATAGCTTCATATTGTTGTCGCTCATCTTCGGTGAGCCCATCCAGTTCACCGGACGTTGTTGCTTCCGATAAGATTTCAGCGAAAGGGTTCGTGGTTGACTCCGTCGATGCAGGAACAGGGGCTTTAATCGCAACAGCATTTTGTCCACGATTCTTACGGCTCTTCTTATTCCCCGCTGGCGGTGCGACTGTTTGATCGTTGTCGATGTCCGGTTTTCGGTAAGGAACTGGAACGAAACTGTCCCACTCTGGAATTTCAGCCATGAATGCGAAACACGATATGATTCAGTGAAACAATATCCGAAAGAAAGTGGAACTGCAATGGATTTCGGACTATTTCGAACTTTGTTGTTGTTTTCGTTACCCGAATTTGGTACCAATGTGAAGGGTAACCACTTCGGTAACCAGAATATCATGACCTTTTCATCAAGCGCTGCATTTTCTTTTTCTGATCTTGCAAATGCAACGTAGGATGAGTCTCAGTCACAGCGATTATGGAGGTTGCCGGCTGATGGGTTTCAACTTTTTCTCTGACTAGCTGTACATTTTGATTTAGTTCTTTGTCTTTCGCGATTTTCAATCTAAGTCGTCACGAAGAATCAAATTTACAAGAATATTTGTACAGCTCGACAAGGATAACTCAGTGAACATTCAAAGCACAGCAGTTGAACAGCTTGTTGTTGCAAATGTCCTCATACGATAACTGAAATCAGGATGTCAGTCCGAACTTGTCAAGGTTACCTAATTTATGCCGGTTATTGTGTTTTCATTGTCAGAAAAATGGGTCAGCTGGAAAACGGAATTTAGTGCCCTCCTTGGCCATGTTATGGTATCCTTTCGGTGCTTCATCCGGAACTGCGCTCACTTTTTCTGGTAGCTTCCCCGACACTTCTGCAGTTTTTGTTGTGTTCAACGGAAGGTTCGCAAAAAACGACTTTAGCTGCTGGATGAGCATTGTTTCGTTCCCATCTAAAATCACAAAAAACCGAACTGTATGAATTCACTTACTTTTTGCAATTGAAGTTCAAAGGTAAAGCTACGTCATACCCCCTGCGAAAGATAGCGCGAACGACAGCTTTCGGGACTCCAAGTTAGGAAGTGACCTTTTTGTTCCGACGAAGTTCATGCAGAGTAAGAGAAAGGCGACCAATGGCCAAAACATCATTTTATTTGTTCGAAAAAAAACCTCTTAACCTAAAAAACTAACTGACTATGAGGTTGAAAAAGCATCGGCGACTGCCATACCATTAACGAATTTGACTGGTGGCGCCACCAAATCTCTCGACCACGTGCAGAATAAATTACAACCAAAATGCCAAAACTGAAGAACATGAAAGCAACATTTGAAAATTAACATACTCAAATTTAAAATTAGCGATAAGTCATGCTAGGTTGGAAACTATACTACTATAGTTGATTTCGATCACAAATATGGGAAACAAAAACAATCCAAACGAGAATGACGATCCTTGGTACACCGCCGTAATCCTCCAGACTCGAACCCAAAACATAGTTTCAGATTAAGCTGTCAAAAACAAAAACGATCACTAAATATATGCTACTATAGTTTCGCAGGTTCGAACCTGGAATAGAGCTTCGTCCCTTGAGGAAATTCAAATAACAACGAAAGGGGAATCAGACCGACACCAGGTTTACAAAATCATGAACCGGCATGACCATTTTTCAAAAAAGAGGATTCAAAAACAAAAGCAAATTGTACAGAAAATCGTATGTCTAAATGAGAAACTAAAATAAAAAAGCTAATCGAAATCACATCACCCTTTATAAATCACCACAGCGTCGTTCAAAGTTCGAAGCGTACCGAGACCGCAGAACATGAGGAACTCCTTGAGAGGTGGTATCCGGGCATCACTCCACACATCCACAACCAAAACGCCGTTTTCCATATCATCCAGGGTAATAAACGGCGACCCGACATTTTTCAGCCATGTCGTAAAATGACTCCGCGCATTTGGTGACCACACGCCTCGATCGTTTCGGTATTTGGGAACGAAGTCACTGAGAGTAGCCGGATGAGCAAACGGCTTGATTACTTGAATATGACGGGGAATCACTTTGAGATCACGCTGATCAACAGTTCGAGTGCAACCTTTTAAAATAAAGGCATCAGACTTATCATCAGAATCATTGAGAAATGATGCTCACCGATATCCAAAAAGTGAGCCCGGAAAACCGATCCGCCAAGTTGCTCACTTATTTTCAATCGCGACCTAACAATAAATTGTTTCAAGACTGGTAAAGAGGCTCTTCGTCGCAAATCGCGAAACCTATCCCTTCACCAAGAAAATGGTCTGATCACTTACCACTGATCCAACCTCGAAGCAACCCTGAAAAAAACCAGTCGTCTCGTTGTACATTTTCCAAATTTATTTCAGACTGAATCCTTACCGCCCAATCGCATAAGCATTTATCGACGCGAAAACGGCGCCCTCATGGATTTCATGAGCAGCCGGAGATGGTGCGCTTGGACAGTGGAGGTTCAGGAAATCTTCCATAGCGCAAAGCTCCTTCCGGCGATCGCAGACGCGTAACCAGAACAGATCGGGTGGGTTGTTAATGTGACTAACTTGGCACAACATCGCATGCTTATCGATAATCCCATGATGCTCGGGAAACCAATTTCGAGGAATCAGTCCATCCAGCTAAAACCCCAATCGTTAACCATATGCCGCTCAGAAAAAAAATATGGTACTTACATTGAACACTCGTTTCCGTAGTGCTGTGATGCTGTTGTCCTCTCGGTCATTTTCGACCTTTCGCGATGTGAGAATGGGCACTGGCCGTCGAAATTCGTACTGCATAACCGGCTTTCCAAGTTGAGTTGATTCTGCATGAATCAAGGTCCGAACTGGTTCAAAATCCAGACCAGAACCAATATCAACATCCGGAAGATTAATTTCAGAACGACATTTGGCGATTACAGATTTCAGCCCTTTCGGAAGTCCACGATCCCATTCAGCTGCAGTCAAGCGTTCGACTATGGCTCGCTGGTTGTCGAGTCGGTTCCAATCCCATAACCCCGTTTCCAGCAGAATCTTAACGAGTAAGTCTTCTTCTCCACGCAGGTCCACCTCCAAGCCTTCATATTCCTCAACCAGGAACTGCCATCGGCTCTCCAGAAATGTCTGATGTAGACTCTGCCCGAGAATTACTTTGCGTAAGTCATCCAAGAGCGACATTCGTTTTCCGTCAGTTAATAACTGGTTCTGGATTAACGAATTGCACGAATATATGGCGGAAGTACATAATCGGTTGAAGTATTGAATGATGGATTTCTGATCTCCTAAGTGGAGTTCCTGGAGGACTGTGCCGGCTTGTCGCAGATGTCCCAGAGACTTCGTTGTGCTGGCTCGGACCTCTTTGAGAAATTCGAAGATCGATTCCAGTTCTCCGGTCGCTGAACTATTGCTGTGTCGCAGGTTCTTGAAAACACATTCCATGGAAGCGGACTCCTTTATGCACTCGATACAACGCAGAACATGTCCATGTTCAGGATGTTCGTCGCAGATCCAGTCAAGAACATCTCCATGAGCAGCACATTTGGCCGGTTCACTCAGACTGCACCCCTTTTCATCGCACACTACAATCGACGATCCAGCTGGACATGTGTCTTGGTGACCGAATAGGCAGAAACTGCATAGGACCACAGAACACGAGCATTTCCAGTTTATAGCGTACTTCCGGCATACGCCACAGCGACTAGTGCAGCCCATCACTTGCTCCCTCTTTTTCAGAGCTATAGGGAGGAACCAAAAATATTATTCAGACAAGAAGCAAGCAAGTGGAATCTAGAACGCACTTAATTACCGAAAAGCTTGTAAGAACTACAACTACAAAGTGTTCATAGTGTACGTAAATTGACCACCCCCCTAAACCCAATCAACTCAAAATTCGTGGATTACCCATGTTATTAATCGTTTTCAAATATATCTTCCTTAGTAGAGTGCAAGAACTCTTACCGACTGTCTTGGAAGCCAACGAGATGGATGACTGCAAAGGCACGACACATTTTTCCAGTTGTTTTGGAGAGGGCAGATAATCTTTTCCAAAACTATCCATAACCGCGAGAGCTCCAATAGCCAGTACATCGACAGAGAAGGCCTTGATGATGTCCCCATTCTGAGAACTCTTTGGTAGTTTCTGGACGCATCCGCAAACGCAGCAAGCGAAGCTGGTATTTTCTGCGGGGACGACATCGCCGACGAAAAGTGCATTAAAAGACAGTTTTAGACAGGTCAAGCAGATTTTATGGCCACAATTAAGGCCCATCGGCAGACGCTCCTCGAAAGTCTCACGCTGGAAATAGGAAAACTGCTGCAGACAGGACGGACATTGGAGATCGGCAAATGTCTTCATGTTGGAAGTGCGGAAATTGGAGGCAATTATTCCGGAATCGTTTGATGAACAATCCGATATGTCAATGGAATAATCATCTGCTCCACAGTCGTCCAACATTTTCCGGATTTTCTAAAAGCTGGATCTCCTCCAATTCTGACTCGGTCTGACTCCGATGCGAAGGACAAATAACCCAGCCCCACCCCGAGCATTCTTGTCAAGTCGCTGATTGGGCAATAAACAAGTTTTCTCTTGATTTTGATTCCGTTCGGTTCAGACGCATTTGAAAATTATTCCTCTTTTATCGGTTACCGCCGAAAATTTTGAAGCACTTTTGCTGCGTTTTTATCCGATCTGAGTTCCAACTTCAGCTAGATACTCGTGCGAATTAAATGATATCTTCTTTGTGGATGCTGCACGATCGCCTGACCGTTCCCCGGACTGTTGCTCGTTTCTCCATTGCACTGTGTATATACATCTTATGATATCGATTAGTCAGAGGAGGAAGTCATAAAACGAAGAAATTCGTGAAGCCTTGGGATTGCCTAGATTTTCGGGATCATCTTGATCGGTGAGTCTGATTACCTTGTTTCATGGTAGAATTCCGATTTTTTGAATGAATATTCATAGATCGCAGCGTAGCCCGTGCCACAAAATTATCACACGCAATTAATTATTGCTATCTTGCTGTTGAGTGACTATCGTTGATATAGGTTGCCTCATTGATCCGTGAAGATGGCGGAGGAACAGCAAGAAGATTTTTCGAAACTCGATGTTGAAGAGCGCCTCAAACACAAAGTAGGCTCTATTGTTGCTGTTTGTTGTGACAGAAACTGCATGGATGCATATTCATTGCTGTCTCGCTCTTATCCTTTTGCTCTTTGCAGAATTGGAAGGCTCGTGTCAGTGCTTTTGAAGAGTTGGTGAAGGAATTTCAGCAAGGAGACCCTGATGATGCAGTTTTCAAGAGATACGCCAGTTTTGTCAAAAGCTTCTCTCAGGATGCCAATGCTGCCGCTTTGGAGAAAGGGCTTGACGCTACTCATGCTTTTGTGGATAACGCAAATCCCGTACTGGCTGGAAAGTAAGCGTTCTCTAAATACTCGACTACAGCTTATCTTCTGATTTCCCTCATTTACGACATTTGTGGAAAACTTCTATTTTGGTGGGCACTTCCATTGTTCTTCATTTGCAACAGGTACTGTGCGGAGATCGTGGCTGGGTTGATTACAAAGTGTTTCACGGCACGTCCGAAAGCAAAAGAAAGAGGCTGCGAAATCATATTGATCTTTTTTGAAATCGAAAAGCAGGATTTGACTACAGTAAGTTGTTTACTTCCTCTTACTCTTTGTTATCGTTGTATATATTCATCGTGCAATGTGGTCAATGTAGGAAGAGCTTTTAAAAGGGCTTGACAACAAATCTCCCAAAGTCGTGTCAGGCTGTTGTGCTATCATGCGAGATGCATTACGGTAATAGCTTCGTTTTACCTCTCACGATTTGGATTTCCCTGCAAGAGCTTTCAATCTTTGCAGATTCTATGGAGCAAAAGCCGTTTCAGTGAAAGCAGTCTTGACAAAGGTTCTGTCTCTGTTGGAAGATCGTGATAAGTCAGTCCGGGAAGAAGCTCGTTCGTTGATCGTGGAAATCCATCGCTGGGTCGGAGATGCGATCAAACCTAAGCTGAGTGAACTGAAGCCGGCCCAGGTAACTTGTTTTTGTTACTGTGAGTGGAGCAGTTCTAACTGTATTTGTTTACGTTAAAGCTGACTGAGCTCGAAACCGAATTCGTTAAGCACAAAGGGGTAAAAGCCACCGCGGAAAAGCTTTTCCGGTCGGAACAGCTGAAACGAGCACAGCAACCTCCAGCTTCAGAAGCCGCAGATTCCGGAGGTTTGTGGGCATAAATGTTTACGTTTTTTGAGTTTTTCTCCATCCTGAACAATATCTGTCTGTTATCACGATGAATTAGGTTTCGTTAATTAAAAAATTTCTAGGTGGTGGAGATGCCCCCGAAGATGACGCCCCTGAAGTCGATTTGTCAGATCTGATTGAGCCAGTTGATTTCTTAAAAGATCTGACGGATGAGTTTGATACGAAATTACAGTCGAAAAAGTGGCAGGACCGAAAAGAGGCATTAGAACTCCTTGACAAAAAGAGCGACACGCCGAAGTTGGCCGAAGGAGATTATAACGAACTGATTTCCAACCTGAAGAAGGTTTGTTGGAACGGTATTCGATCGATTTTCTGCAGCACTGCAGCTTTGTTTCCAGATAATAGCCAAAGATGCCAACGTTGTTGTCGTCGCTCTTGGTGGAAAATGCCTGACCAACCTGGCAAAGGGTCTGAAAGCTGATAAGAAGTTTCAGTCATACTTCCAATCGGTAAGTCCACATTTGAAACAACCTTTCTTCCGTTCCACTAATTTGTTTTTCGTTTTTCCGTAGTGTATTTCTGTGATTATCGAAAAGTTCAAAGAGAAGAAGCCAGCTGTTGTGACTGCTATGAAAGAAGCGATTGATGCCTGTGCCTTGCCGGTAGATACCCCCCGAAGTTGTTCTGTTTCGTTTGTCCAGTTGGTAACTTTTGGACCATAGCTTTCCATCGATGTATTACTGGAAGATGTGATTGCCGGAGCAGCCCATAAGACACCGTCGGTCAAGTCGGAAACATTATCATTTTTGGCTCGGCGGTTCACGAAATGTTACTCTGAAGATATGCCCAAAAAACAGCTGAAGGTTTTCGCGGAAGCTCTGATCGCGGTAATTTGTTGAATGTTTCGAGATATTGAATAATGATAAATTAATTCTGCTACATTATAGAGTTCCAATGATCCAGATGCTACAGTTCGTGAATCAGCTTTTCAGGCGCTCGGAACACTGAAAAAGGTTGTTGGCGAAAAAATGATGACTCCGTTTCTGGGTGATCTTGACCAAATCAAGCTGGACAAGGTAAGATATTTTGCCGGAAAATCGTTTGTAGTCATTAATATAATCATGATAAATTATAGATCAAGGAACATTATGACAAGGCTGAAATCAAGCTGCCCAAAAGAAAAGCCGTTGCTGCTGCTCCAGCTAAAGTTGAGCAGCCGGCAAAAGCAGCTAAGGATGGCGCTGTGAGTAATTTTCATTTGCGAAGATGCACAGTTTCGGATATGGCTGATATTTATAGGCTCCGGCGAAGAAGGTCGTAAAGCCTGTCGCCAAAGGAAAAGTTATATCTAAAGCGCCTTCTCGAGAAAAACTGGAGGATACAGATGCCAAACCTGAAGTTTCTCTACCCCCAAGTGCAACAGATAAGACGAAAAAGGTTCGGTTGATAAAGTTCCCGCTGGAAATTCCTTGATTAATTTTTCGATTTCACCAGCCCACCACTGCTTCTGCCGCTACGTCGAAAGCGAAATCGAAGGAAGAGGAGCCAACATCTGGGCCTGTTATTACGCTCAATCCACAAGGAAAGAAACAGCGTGCAAACGATGAAAAGCTCATGAAGGTGAATTTCAAAGAAATTCGTTTTTCTGTCGATGAATTTTCCATTCTGGGTTTGTAGGTCTTGAAGTGGAGTTTCCAGACACCCACTAAGGAGATCGAACAACAACTGAAGGACCAAATGACGCCGTATTTCTCACCTGCGTTACTCAGTCAGCTATTCAGTGTGGACTTCAAAAACCAGACGAAAGCGGTCGAAGCTCTGCAGAGTGTAAGTTTATTCTAACTAGCTCTGATTTCGCTGATCTCAGCCTGGACCGCCTATTTGAATGTGACTTTTTCCAGGATCTGGCGGTGAACAGAGATGCGACGATAAGCGTTTTGGATCTTATTCTGAAATGGTTCACTTTACGCTTCTTCGAGAACAACTCCACTTTCCTCGGAAAAGCTTTCGAGTATCTCCAGGTGCTGTTCCAGAAACTGACAGAGGAGCCGAAAGAACCTTTGACGGAGTTGGAAGTCTGCTCATTCATGCCTTATCTTCTGCTGAAGGTGTGAATTATATTTCGTTAAATTGGATGGTTTTTCAGGATTTTTCTTTTAGATCGGAGATCCAAAGGATGTTTTCCGTAATCATGTCAAGGCCATTGTCCGACAGCTGTGTGTTTTGACATCGTTCTCCAAAATTTATGGATTTCTGGCTGATGGGATGAAAGCAAAAAATTCGAGACAACGAACAGGTATATTACATGAATATGTACATGCTTTGCTCAGATGTGATTCTGGATGGTTATTGTAGAATGCATTCATATGGCGACTTGGACGATGGAGAGTTACGGTTTGGATGCCTGCTTTCCCAGCCAACAGGTGGCGCTGAAAAACGTTGGCCAGCAAATCGGTGATCGGGATCAGACTGTGCGAAATGCTGCATTGGATAATTTGGCGTTGGCTTACCAGTTGATGTTCGGTGATAAGGATAAACTTTACAAAATGATCGCACCTGTAAGCAGAATTTTGAAGACTATAAATTCCGTACTCAGATTTAACATGAAAAATTTAGATGAACGACAAAGAGCGTAGCATGCTAGACGAGCGCCTTAAACGGACGCCGATCCCCCCTAAGCCGGATGCTGCGAAGAAGACGGAACCCAAGCCCGCTCAACCAGCATCAAGGAAAACAACCATTGTCAAGAATCCATCTAGTCAAAATCTTCCAGCAGTCTCGGTGGAGGAGGGAGAGGTGGATATTGGAGGTGTTCAAGGAGAAGTGAGCAATGGACGTACTAGTTTCCCGAGCAGCTCAAGTTCCGAAGTATCGGAGAAGAGCGTGCCGGTGGTCGCGGAACGGCCTCAATCTGGACTTGCTCGTCCCGGCACTGTGACCTTGCGACGAGCGGCGCCGAAGCTTGTTCCGATTGCACCTGAACAGATGGCAATGGCGATGGACAACGTGGTCATTCCGACTCTCCGGTATGCAAATTTGTAATACATCCCGAAATTTAGCGAGCTTCCATAGCGGTGTTCTATTATTGATGTGAAGGTCATTCTAAAGCGCTAGTTTTTCAGGGGCAAAGACGGCGGTTCTGCTAAATCGCCGTCGGGAATTCTGGCAGCATTGTTTGGTGATCTAGGCAGTGCGAACTCTGAGACTGTACTGACCGCGCTCGAAAAGGTTGACGAAATAGTGTTGGATGAAAAGAATGCTGCAATTGTGTCGGAGAATCTCACGGAGCTTTACCGGAGCATGGCAACTCTGCTTCGGCGGCTCCATTCGTCGTTCATGTCCAACTATGCTACAAACTACACTTTCATCTGCAACTGCTACGCTTTTTCATTGCGTATCCTTCGCGCTGTATGTTGTTATTTATTCAGCATTTTTTGCTATGTGGTGATGATGATGGTGGTACTTGCAGCTGTTTGGAAACCCGAAATATGCGGATCAGGCGAATGCTGCTGTTCTTAGTGATCTTCTGCATTACCTCATATCGGTGTTGCTGGACAAACGTATGGAAACGATGTATGGAGGAGAGGAAGTCGTCCGGAATGTTAATGTTATCACTCTTCGGATTGTGGACACTGCGAATAGAACGCAGATAATATGGTAAGTTCAGAATTTCGAAAATGAGATTTTAGGTACTCCGTCCTCTAGTGGTGTAACTGGGCACCCTTTTCGCTGTATCGATTGCCTCACCAAGTGCGCAGCCAGAGGGTTGACCCGGGGCTCACGCATTGTGTGTGTGGTGAGCCGATTGGTACAGCGAAAAGGGTGCCCAGTTACACTAGAGGACGGAGTACTGGTTTTGTTGATGTTTGATTTTGGTGCTATCATCATTGGAATTGATTCTGTTTTTTACAGCGCTTCTGTGCGACTACTTCGGGAGCTTCTTGGGAGTGGTGTTTTGACGGACAGGTTTTTGGATTTAGTCATCAAGGTAAGATTCTCTTTCGTTAAAGGCGAACTTCAAATTCTAGCGTTTTTTTGCAGTCCATTTGGCGGGCGATCCGTAAAATGCCAGACACTGCCCTGCAGCTCAACATTGACCCTATCCTTCTTGAGATTCATTTGTTCCTCAAGCAGTTCCCGGCTTCGCACTGGCAGTCTGCCACCGAGGATACTCCTTTTCGCACTGTGAAAACTATTCTTTATACACTGACGAAGATGTACCGATCCGATGTGAGAAATTCGAAGGATTTCTGATTTCATAATAAACTCTGAGGTTTCAGGTGCTGAACCACATGACGCTGATTGAAGATCCACAAGGTTCGGAATTGATCACCTTTTTGAAACGCGTGCTTCGGTCCGTTGAAAGTGAAAATGGCGGAACAAATGCGAAGAGCGGAAGTGAAGGGGTAAGATTCTACATACGTTTTTTAGTTCTTTGATCTAACAGTGTTGGGACCAATTAGGCGCGCAGTGGTAACGCTGGAGTTCATGAGGAAACACTGTCGAATATCATCAACAAAATTGGATCTGCCGACAATCAGATTGTACAGAAGGTTCGTGGTGATCTCTGAATGCTCTTGATAGATTTTGGTGCTACATTCTTCCCTGACCTTGAAGTTTTATCCTCTGTGTTTTATATTCCGCTTTTCTCGGTCTTAAAATACATTCTGCTTTTTGGATTGCTTAACAAATTTTGTCTCGAATCTGTGTGGTGCATGTTAATTCCAAGTGGCGTTTTTCGAGTCTGGTGTGAGTTTTATTAAAGTCTTACTTGCACTAACTTCTGTGCCCCATTCTCACTTTTTTGTTGGTAGGGCCTCAGAGAATTGTATGACTTCAAGGAAGCGCACAACATAAATCTGGATG
>JAQIWT010000718.1:0-15854 GCA_034696485.1 Isohypsibius dastychi
CCCCCCCCCCCCCCCCCCCCCCTCCTTCCCATGGGGGGGGGGGACAAAAATTTTACGAGCAATTGAATTGCAAAAGGACTTTCTTAGTCAGTCCAGCACTAAGATCCACGCTATCTTGGTCGCCCAGGGAGGAAAACTATAAAAAACATAATTCCCTGAGAATAATACGGTGAATTGGCCAGAAGACGACCAAAACGGGAGATTCCAGCAGAAAAACAACCACAATTAAGACAGTCTTTCCTGGTCTCGCATATCGAAAGTCAGCCCAACCTGGCTTTGCAAAACATCATAAATCAAAACTGCTCACCTAAAACGATATTTTAAGATCAGAAAACTCGAGATAGACAGCACGGAAGAAGAGTAAGACGGCTCGAAAGAGCAGATAAGTCGACCAACGTTACAACGTAAATTCTGATCATAAGCGAGGGAAGAACGGACCGGAATCAGCTCCAATCGAGAGATCTCGCAAAAAACTGCTAGAAAAGTGGGGAAGAATAGGTTGTTGACAAAATATGAGGGAAATGCGATCGATGAAACCAAAAATGAACATTATGTTCGTCACTCCTGCTCTGCACCACGTAAAACATGTGTGGAGTCTTGTAACCCCGTAAGGGGTACTACTTGCGCTAGTTTTTGGTTTGGCTAAACTACCATAAATTGGCAGTCCGCCAGCCCCTCATGGTAACGTGTTCGCTTGGTCGTGCCGGACCCCACCCCGAGAAGTCTGGACCCCTTGCCCGTCACTGGTTACAATTACCATCACACAGCCTACCAGGAGATTCAAATATTTGGAATCGAAATGGCTTCGAAGACTTAGAAAATTTTCAGCCACGGTACGGATGAGCTTAACAACAGGAGAGGCAAAATGATGTTATGTTATAACACTTTTAACACTGTTATAACAATGTTAGAACATTCCTAACAGTTGTAACAACTGGGAGTATTTAATCGGAAAACGACGAAGTTTTCGTTGAAAACTGTTGTTCATGTGTTTGGAGACCTTCAATCTTCAAGAAAACAAACAGTTATTATTCGTGAATATTCTGGAATCCAAAATCTTCGCAGAATTTAAATAAAAACGTTCGAACATAATGGAAAAACGGAGAAAAATCGAAATATTATAACATTTTTATAACAATGTTATAACAATCCTAACAGTTTAACATGATTAACATTTCTTAATGAGACCGTTATGTTATGTTATAACAATTTAACATAACATTTCGTTACGGCAAAGTGTTAAGCTCATCCATAAGCCACGGGATACCAGGGCTCACGTTGTCTGCCTTGCATGCGTTGGCCTTTATTGTTTTCGTGCGCAAACGGATTTTCCATTTTCAACGGTCGGTGTGAAGTTAGTTCTCCTCTTAGTTCTTCCACACGTTGATGACCAAGTATGACATTGGATTGGATATGAGGTACGTACGAGTAACTTCTTTTGAACTGGTATTTCTGTCAGCTTTCTGTGAAACGAGTGGGTTCACGAATCCACATGACGGATTTTCTTCCTTCCGGAATCGGGATTTTTAGTTTGTCAAAGCTCTCTGTGATTTCCCTGTACTATTGAATGGAATTACTGGTCTGATGGTACAGGAGATTTCCGGATGTTTGTTTTTGGATCTGAATGTTGACATTTGTTACATTTTCAGACTTGAGATCTCCCCGTCGATTTCTCCCTTCACTTCTTCGCTGATATCTTCAGAGCTCTGGAGGTTCATTTATGAAAGCTTTACTCCTTGCGTCAAGGTATTGGAGCTGTTTCCGTTTCAACTTGCATTGTTTTGATTTTGCTTAATGAGATCCTTATTTAAATTTCTGGTACGGAAGGAACATTCTATCTGAAGCTGACTGTTTCAGCAACGAGCAGCGCGTTAAGCTCGTCGCATCTTCCTGCAATTGTGCAATATCGTCGAGCTGAATTGATTTCGATAAGCGGATCGCGATCCTCTTTTCACTTCCAGACGGAAGCTGGCTTGGTTTTCATGATTTCAGGTGCATTACAGTATCTCTTTACAGACATCTTCATTGGAGGAACTCTGCAGATGAGAGTTGGCGTCGGCATTTGTTTGGAATTTTCTGACGTGAGCACGCTGATCATCCTGTACGTGTTTAAAAACTAAATCTTTCCATGTTACAGGTAATTGTTTGATTGCGCACTCAGTTATGCGAGACCAGTGATTTCCGTTGTTATGTCGAAGCTCCAAGACCCGGCCCATTCATGTCGAAGGTATCAAGAGCGCTCTGATGACATTATCACAAGTTTCCAAGTTTTGTTTGTTGAAGAAACCCGTTAAAAAGCCCGTCCCAGGAAATACTCCGGATCTCCACTGAATTCCGATAATGCTCGATGAAAGGAATGGAATGGCTTTGAAAGATACCAACTGAATTCCGGATCTTAGCCTGAAGTGCTCTGATAACCTTGTTATTTGCAATTTTTCCCGTAAATCTGTTTTTACTTGCTGCTCTTATTTTCACTTGGCTGAGTTTTTTCGTTATCATTGGTAAATGAAGTCGTTCAGTGAGCGTCGTTGGCTGTGGGTGATTAAATGCGTAATGTGAAAACTCCCGTGTAATAAAATTTCGAATCAGTTATGGTCTCCATTAGCGGTTGGTGTCCAATTCCTTGCAATCTCGACAGTTTCTGATTCCATTTGCATTAATTAACCGTGTGGAGTCTGTAACGGTAAGATTCTCACGTGCGGGATATCAGCGAAATCTCACCACACAGACTGATCCTTTTTTGTAAGATTGACTCATCTGGGCTGCACGAAGAAGTGGCAACAACACATTTGATGTTTCTGGGCTGGACATGCTGGCTGTTCTAGCGTCGTTATTTAGACAGGCTCAACTGGATGAAGCGACCTGCAGATATATAAACTGAGTGGTTCTGACCACTACAATAACGGGGCCAAGATAATTGGCAACACATACTATCACACCCGCTGACCCTATGCAAACCTGACGTTGGGTGGATCTTGGCAGACTGACAGATGAGCCTTAGCCTATATTGTCGAGCCCGCAGAGATTCACTTTGAGTTGTTGTCGTCAAGAGACCTTGTCGTCAGGCACCGTGAGCCAGGACCACAGGTTGTTCGTGATTATTCATAGAAGTTCAACTACAATGACTTTGCTCCGTTCTGTGTTTGGTGCAGCGTGCATTTTCCCGCTCTTGTGCGCAAGCTCGAGCAACATCTACGAGCGTACATCACTCAGCGACGACGATGAGAATCGGTAAATGAGTGTGACATCAAACGATATTGTTGATACGGTGTTGTTTCAATCCTCAAGATTGCACAAAGGACATCTTCACAGCATGGTCGAGAACTTGGGTAGCGCAGGATCTAACGTAGAAAATGTTCACTATGATTCGCTTGTTTTGGCTCACGACACCAACGACGATGATCATGAGCGCCCAGTTCCCTGTGAGCAGGTTAATCAAATCAACTCTCCTTCTGCGTATCCGAATAAACCTCGGGAAAAATCCGGGTGGAGTAGCCTAGAAGTGAACCCGCTCGTATTTGTATCTGCCATGTATAAGGAGACATTCAGAGTTTCGGTCTACAAAAAAGAGCACGTTGCCAATGAAACAAATATTCAGTTTTACTACGCGCCCGCACTGGTTTTGGATCCGTCGACGGCGCGTTGTGCCTATAGCTCACTTAACGACCGCTATGAGATGACATTCGCGGTTATCATGTGGGACAATGACTATGAGGACTTTGTTTTAGATGTGCTCAAACAAAAATTGAACGTTTCGGTTATATCCAGAACTCGCATCAGAATTCTGCCAATAGAAGAGATTCGAATAGCAACTGCTGTACGTAACGACGAGTATGATGTATATGATCAATGGATCCCTTACGGGAGTCAGCCATCAATATTTTCGTTCAAATTCCTAACGGTGAAATCTGAAAAATGCGACATAATTGCCTCCCGGATGAAAGACAATCCGGATGATTTTGCAAACAACCTCATTGTGTACTACAGTCTGCTGACTCAAAGAAGTGCACAGTCGTCACTTGACATCAAAGCTGAGCATATCAAAGGTGGTAAACTTGCAACGAGGTTGCAACAAAAGCTTCCTGACAAAGAAACGGTTTACATGACTGCTACTGATGCAAAGGAAATGGCGATGGAGATGGCAACTAACATTGTTGCTGTCCAGGTGAAAGACCAGGATTTTATTAGCACCGACCATACATTGAAGATATCCACACTCATTGAGAGCATTTTCAAAATGATTCCACAGTCCACCACTCATTTTGATTCCCAAATGTGGGATTCCGTCTTTTGGAACGATGATAACGCTAGGCCAGATAAAACTACGAATGAACTGAATGAGCTGTACAGCAAAATGGACAGTGAAACGCAAAGCAGGGTCCGTAATTACATTTCCACTGATAATAGCAAATCCGGTGGCGGGGGTCTCAACATCCCAGGTGTCGGCGGGATCAACGCTCATGGATCCGTCACCGATAAGAAAACCTCCGATAATGAAAGAGAGAACACGGAGAAACTTCTCAGCGAGTCGCAGAAAAACTCGGAATGGAATGGACTGAAATTCATCCCGAAGGCACTGAATCTTAGTAGAATTAACACTGCTGCGTTCCGATCCACAACAACAATAGCAACTACCCAAGTCAGTGTTACAAAAACAACGTCAGAGCTGAGTAGTAGGATGAACGTTTTAGATTCAGTATCAACCTTCAGCGAAGTTAAACGCCAACGAGAAGAGATTCGGCAGTTCAAAAAGGACTTAAATGAAGCGAAAGTGGAGCTGGTCGATTTATTGAAAATCAGACCCGGCACCATTATGATGAGTTTCGCCAACGCTCTGCCTGCCGGCTGGCTCCCCTGCGATGGAAGACCTTTCAATGTATCACAGTACCCGGATCTGACTCGGCTAATCGGGCCACGGACACCCCTGTTCAGTGGTCGCTTACCGTTGGCTACTACGGATGGCGATAGAATAGGTTGGACTGGCGGTCGGGATACTATGGAATTGTCAGTTGATCAACTTCCCAGTCACTATTTTCGCGTACCTGGATCTGGCATAAGTGGGAAAATGAAATGGAAGTTGCTGTGGGTGGATAGCGACTGGGGATGTAGTTCCGGGGGTGATCAAGATAGTACTTGCCGCGCACATAGCAAGAACTGGCTGTACATGGACGGCCCTGCTGATGCTGAGCGTAACTGGTACGCGGAAGATTCTTACACCAAGACGCTTGGAGGTGGATCTCAGATTAGCATCTTGCCTCCCTATTTGAACGTTGCTTTTGTGATCAAAACATGAATCGTCCAGTCGTTGTCTTCAAGAGACGTTCTGAGTATGTCTCTGGCAAAAGAGTCACAAGAAGTTTCTATAACAGCCATGGCAGCTATTGAACACCTTATGTGCGCGCATGTGGAGACGTCTGGATTATTTTGGTCTCAGCGCTCTTCCCAGTGATCATGCCTATCCTGTGAGTTGTCATCTTGGATCAAGAACGTCATAGACCGTTCAATCTCAAGATACTGTACTGTCTCGATGCTTTTGGCCACTTTGTGGACCTTGGTGGTAATTTACCCCCGGCCATTTTACCTTACTGAGTCAGGGTATCACCGTATCGTGGCTTGTTGCCCCAGTGGTAACTTACCACCACGGTCCAAAAAGTGGCCAGAAGCATCGAGACAGTACAGTACATTCCTGGTATTCGAAGTCACATAATTGGACGCAGCAATGCTGCATAACAATACGACTACACGCACCGAACAATCTTGATCACCGTTTGCCCGTATAATTAATATTGATTTCGAGTCTTCGACGTTGAGTCCATGGCCCAGGATTTTCTGTTTTATCGAGTGTCAGCTCTTTCCAAATGAATTCTTATTCGAACTGGCCAAGATCAGCCTCACCGTCGAATCGTTCAAAATATTACGTCCGAGGTTTCTGCTATTGAGGTGTCGAAACCGAAAACCTTCGAAAATTTGAACCCCTCTTGTTGAGCTGACCTCACACGATTATGAGCTCCAAAACGGATCAGAATTGTTTGGCTTCTCAAACGGCTTGCACACGAAAACTTCCAAGACCTACCACTTCACAAAGTAGTTTAGCTGGTCGAACGAATCCAATCGAGGAAGAGAAGCGTGAAAAAGAAGTGACGGGAGGTATTCGCCGAACAAGTTATTACGTTTTGGAATTATATTTCAAATTTGGGTTTGAGTTTTTGCCCTCTCCCATGGCAATTAGACCCCCTCCAATAATCTACCCCTTTGTTGAACATGTTTCAATGCCTCTCGGTCAACGGACAGAGGTTTTGATCTTGCTGGTCAACGGAGGGAAGTTTAAAAAGGATATTCCACGTTCGATACGCTATGTCATGTACGACACGCCACGTCGCAAACGATACGCCACGTTACGTGCAATACGAAACTTAACGTACGATACGCTGCATCGCGGACAATAAGCTACGTTATCACTCTGTCCTACCGAGTCTTAATCCTGAGTCAGCTCTGATACCTAAAGGTTCACGCTGAAATAGCCTGAAGGTCGACTAGTGAAGCGAATTTTTGATTGCATGCAAAATAAAAGTTTGCCATGCGAAACAGGATTTCGACGGTGTGGACATGATTAGAGAATACGTGTTGACGGTGAGTTCTGAGTATGACAAGTTTATGCTTGGAGGTGGTTCTGTCTGATTGATTGTATCTCCAATATTGTCAAATTTTCCGGCGTTGCCGGGCTTAATCAGTGACCTTAACCTCAATTTTTAAAGGAGTTGTGCCAGATTTCTATTCATCATTGAAAACAATGGTGCCCCGAGGTCAGTATTTTGTATCCAAGTAGCTACGTATTGTTTTCTTCCTTTCCGGGTAATGGCTTGGATATAACCGAAGGTTCAGAATCGAGCCTGTCTGTTTAACTCTTCTGTCAGTTAGCTCTCAAAAAATCCAAAGAAAAAACCATGAATAAGTGGAAAGAAATTCGTTGAGGGTAGCGCTTTTGCTTTTTTGGTTTAACGCAAATCTGAATTTGGAAAAATATTCGAAGTTCAAGTGAAGACGATGCGAGCGGGTTCTTTTTGGACAACAAGAATGATCTAGAAACCCAGACAACTACTCGTATTAACTATTAACAGAACTTATTCCGAATGTATGGTTGATCTGTGTTGGGCAGTCACATGGCGTCACGTGCCATTTGATTGGTTCACGAACTAATGGAAATTGAGCTCTCGCTTGGACAATACGCATTCTTGCCGTTCCTTTGTTGCATTTAAACCAGAATGTTCATTGGTCAACCCGATTTGCGAGTTAACGTCATCCGACCGCCCTCCAAAATGTGGGACCGCAGTACCTTTTGGATTGCAAGATAAATGGCAGTTTCTTCGTCATGTCAGTTGACGCAATCCTACATTGCGATGAGTAATAGGCATACGTCTACAAACACGACGACTCTCAAAAATTGAGCAAGCCTTGATTTCTCAAAAATCAACGGCTTGCCGGTTTCCTGTTAGAATGGTTTCAGGAAAAAGATTTCTTCCCCTGTCACTGACGCGAAGAGCCGATGGATTGCAAATGTTGCATTTCAAGCTGCGCTCAATAATCGGCGAAAGCAATAAAAATTTCGATTCTGTACCATGTCAGATAACGTGATTGGAGCGACCTACCCAACCCCCCTGGCATAATCCATCTCTTACATCTATGAGGTCGCGTACCTCTTTTAGCCATACAGTTGCTGAACAGAATTCTATTGGTCGATCTAGAGGCATACATGTGTATAATGAAAGGCGGTCTTAAGGAGCTTGTTGCAGTTGCACTGCGCTATCAAAACACTATCGTAACACCGCCAGAGGCGTATGGGCATCGAGAAAGTCTTTGGTATGATATAACTATTAGAGTCGGGTTGAGGTTCGGAAAACCCTGCACATCCTGAAAAATTTCTTACGAACTCGCGCCCGTAGGTCGCGTACCTCCTTTGGCCCTACAGGTCTGATTAACGGTTGGGTTCATCACATAGCAGTTCCATTACTGCGACATTACTAGTTCCATTGCAGTTCCATTACTGTAATTCCATTACTGCGACCTTGGAATGTAATCTCCACTGGAAATTTAATAGGGTTTTATTTCCGGCCAATTTAAAAAATAAATTACACGCGGATCTCTTTGAAAAGTGCATCGATGGTAGATAAGATCATGATTGTTAAGATTGATGCTTTTTCGTTCGATTCAATTTCGAATTACGAAAATGTTACTTGGAGCAATTTTAGAGGTTTTTTTGCTGGTGACCTTGCATTTTTTCGGATTCAAGAAAGAACGCATGTAAATCTCGGCAAACTACGAGAAAGAAGCTGTTATATTTTCATGGAATTCGAATGAGCTATTTGCTGGGCCTGCAACATGATCCGTTGAATATCTACAGGCACGCACACTCGACAAATCAAGCTTTACGACTATTGCTGGTATTTGACCACCCTCCCGACTCTCTTCACAGATACCTCAGTTACCCACAACCTTGACAAGTCAGACAATGGCCTAAGGAAAATCTTGTCTATTAGTATACTTTGGTACCACCCAGTTGTGGTCGGAAGCACTTGTTCTGAATCGAGGATTTTTAGCTGTTTCTAAACACGTTTCGAGTGAATCGGGATACAGTTCTCCAGAAATGAAACTCGGCTTTTCAAAGGTTTCGAAGTTGAGTATCTACCGTAGTGTGGGATCTATTCTAAGATCTGGCATCTACTGCTCTGTCTCGCAAAAAAAACTTCGAATAAAAATGAAACATAACGAATGCGCTGACCAATGTCGTCACCAAAACAATCAGAATTGATTCACGTTTTCAAGCTGGTTCCAATGGAAACGGGAACTTATCTCACCGTGGATGAAAATGAGAACCGTTAATCTTCATCGGGCGAAGTTGGTTGATTGACAGCAAAACTTACCAACCAAACAAGTTATTCGAAGATTCTCAGGAATGTGTCACTCGAAGAGGCAAATCCGAATGCGGCAAGCAAATACAAACATTTTCAACCACGGTTCGGTGGTGAGAATGTGAGCTTCGACAGCAAATGACTTGAACGTTGGAGGGACTGGAGAACTTATCTATCGCGAGGGTGCAAAGAACGGCCCACATTCAGACAAATCGTCAGGACGACAATCTACGAACATCAGGAGCCGAATGTACCAAACTGGATGGCTCAGTTCAGGCGTCTACACTTCGTTAAGAAATTTACTGGAAAACTCTCCTGTGTTAAATCTACGAGAGTTTTCCAGTAAATTACTGAACGAAGTGTGTCACAGTTCCCATCTGGTGCACTTTTTTATCGAGGTAGTAACCATGGAGCATCATCCTTTCAAGAAGTTACACTTTTTCAATGATTAATCTGTACTCCGCTGCTGCTGGTTGATAACTGTTGTACATAACAAGGAAAACATTGTTCTTTGTTTTACTCCAAGAGCCACGAAGTGTATTACTCAAGTGAGCGATGGCCCACTTTACCGCAATTGCGATTTTGCATTTATTAGTCGGTAAATGTTTATCTGTCTTGACCAACTTCCGAAAATATTTTGTCTGAATTATAGTGCCCGGCCTCATATCGGCATGTGATTGCAATTACTGGGGAGGATGCCATATTGTTCAAGCAACGACTCGGCCTGGGGTTAGCTGCCAATGCGTCTTTGATAAGTAATCAACTGAACAGGCAGCATGACATTTCTGATTCAAAAACGGTGACCAAAGTATTTTTTGAAACCTTGCTTCAAAGCCCTGTTGAGAATAGTAGAAAAGCTCGGTTGAGCGCTTTCTATCGAACATTGATTTATTAACTTTTGATCTTTGCCGCTGTCGGTTGAATTTTGCTGGGGTTCGGTTGGGCATTGATAGTATTTAAAAGCTCAAGCAATATGATCAGTGGGAGGGTTGAGCACACAATGAACGGAAGATTCTGCCCATTTTGAAAAACTGAGAAGCATTTCTCGCCAATTGAATATCTAGACTCACTTTTGAAAGTTCATCTGTACAAGGAGGACGCGAAAGTGATTCACTAAAATTTGCAAGCAGTTTTCAACCAGATCGTTAAATATACATAGTATACACAGAGAAGAAACTATAAAATCAAACCCGGAAAAGAAATCTCGGACACCAATTTCAGTTCTCCAGGTGTAATCCCAACAACCTTATTCTGCGCCGTGGGCTTGAGAAAAAGTGGTTCAAAACCGGTCAAAAAAAGACAGCTGTGGTTTGAAAAACGCTTTTCTCAGCCAGAGATGGTTAAAACAGCAGATTTTGTTAACCGTGGTTTAAAAAATCTTGGGATTTGAAAAACACTGCGATTCACCGTCTTTCAACCTACAGTCGACGAAATTCTCATATGTCCAACTGATACAATTCACCGCGGTCTTTGATGACCCTTCCAGGTGGATTATATTGACGTGTCAGGGGGTTGAAGTAAGGTGCGGGAGCAGAGAGACATGTCCATACAACGGATGTAAAAGCAAATACTGCTGTTTTCTTGGAGGTGAAACGCTGTCAGAATTGATGCATGTGTTCAAAATTCAGGTATTTCAGGTGGGACCTGCGGTGGTTACTGATAAGATGGTTATTGACAATCACCTTTTCTGGAATCACCTACTGTTATCACCTTTTCAGAAGAACTGTGTGGCTTTTTCTTAACTCGATTTTTTGTTAATGCGTTATTCAAAAGTTGAGTTTCGTTTCGAAGTAATCGGTGCAAAGGTAAGGAAATCTGTGATTAAAATTCATGAAAAAAACTCCGAAAATTTGAGGCATGTGCCTCGACATTGAGTAGGGGGAGGGGAGGTTGAATTGAATCGAACGAGAGAAAACCATCGAACGAAAGAAAACCAGTCTCGACTGGCTTGCTGCAGCTGCACTGCGCCACCAAGTACCACGTGTTAAAGAACGGGTGAGGGAGGATGGGTAGTTCAAGAAGAAATGTGTCTTAGAATTTGGTTCAAACCGGTTCTGATCGGTATTCACGATTGTGAAGCGACGTGTTTGTACAGATCTGACACTCTGTACTGTGGGTGTTACAGGTGTTTCGAAAACCTAAGAGATGAGCCAGGCCAGTTCTCTAGAGAAAACGTTTTTCAGTTTTATGCAGCGTGGCAACTGAGAAAAGGATAATAGCAAAAAAAAAATTATTCTCGATATTGGCGGAAAATCTCACCGGATATTATCATCATTATTATTGTTATATTATTTGCATCACTGGACGGTATAATCAGGCTGTGACCACGCCTGGGTCTGGTCAAATACCGACAATACCCGTAAGTCTTCATTTGTCGAGTGCCTGTTTTGTAGAAAATCAACGGATCACGTTGCATGCCCAGAAGAGAACTCATTCGAATTCCCATGAAAAAAATAATAGCTTCTATCTGGTGGTTTGTCGTAATTCACATGCGTTCTTTTGTAAAATGGAAAAAAATGCAAGGTCACCAGCAAAACAAACCACTAAAATTGCTCCAAGTGCCATTTCTGTAATTTGCATTTGAATCGAACGAAAAAGCATCCATCTTGACGATCATGATGTTATCTACAATCGATCAACTTTTCAAACAGATCCACTTGTAAGTTATTTTTTAAATTTGCCGGAATTAGAGTTCCACCGAATCTCCAGTGAAAATTACTGGATTCCAAGGTCGTAGTAATGGAACTGCATTATTTCTACTCAGCAACATTGAGGGCCAAAGGAGGTACGCGACCTACGGGCGCGAGTTCGTAAGAAGTTTCACAAAAGACTCTGATCCGCCAAAATATGCAATGCTCACACTTCGGCAGAAGAAAGAACTCTTCAAGATGTCTGACGAAAAGGTTCGTTAAATCGACTGTTCTATCTGATTTGCCCAAGGTTTCCTTTTCAACCATGTCATACTTGTCCAATTATTTTACAGAAAATGAAGAACTATCAACTTGCGAGCTACTTTGGTGTTTCACCGTCAGCAATCGGCAAGCTGCTGAAGAACAGATCGAAGATAGAAGCGGAAATTGCTGGATTTCCGAATCTTGACGTGAAACGAACCAAGACGCGACATCCTGAAGTTGATGCCGTTGTTTTTGACTGGTTTGAACAGTGTCGGAAGAAGAATATCCCTTTATGTGGAGAATTGATCAGAGTAAAAGCTTCTTTGGTAGCTGATGCGTTGAAGATAAAAGGATTCGTTGCGAGCGATGGCTGGCTGACGAAATTCAATAAGCGTAATGGAATCCGGAACAAGCTGTTGTCAGGAGAATCTAAGAGTGCCGACAAGGAAGCTGGGGATTTGTTCAAAGCATCCATTCCATCCATTTGCCGTGGATATGAGGAACGGGATATCTTCAACGCTGACGAAACTGCCGCAATGTATCGAGCCCTGCAGAGCAGATCGATGATAGGAAGGGAAGAAGACGTGAAAGGCGGAAAGTTCGCAAAAGATCGCGTGAGGTGAAAACCTGAAAAATAGTGGTACTTTCGGTCTTGATCATTGTTTATTGATGACAGTAGAACGGTCGTCTGTATAGATAATTGAATTAATTTAATTTATTAAATTAAATCAATGAGTTTCGATTTATGGTCATACGCGGCCGGACCTTGCCGGCAAATGTGTCGGCCCCCTGACAAATCCCCCCCCCCCCCTCAAAATTTGGAAGCTCAGCACGCGTCAAACATTTATTTCTAAAACAGGGAACAGTAGGCCACCGCCTAAAACAAAAACACGGTCAAATGTACAGGGATTCTTCACTTCCGCCATAAACAAGAAAAACAACAACAGATTTCTCAGAGATCCGAGATCTCTTTCAGCATCCAATACACAAAACCAACACAATGCTCAGAAATGAGCTTACCAAAAGCGGTCTGATCCGTGAAGAGTATAGGAGTCGCGGAGAAATCCTCGGAGAACTTTCGGGGGGGTCTTCATCAAAAACAAAATATTCCCTGTCCCAACCGCACACGCCGACATATTTGCAGAGACGAAAACAGTGTAGTCCGTCATAGGATCAAATAGACTGATGAAAACAGTCCGAATAAACAACGGTAAGTCGAGAAGAGCAACTGGAAGGTAGGTGGTCGTAACTGAGGAGGCTGAACTGGCAGGTGAGGTAGATACAGTTTGCTGAGTTTCGACCGAGGTGTACAGAGGAGGTGGTAAATAGGTGGAAGTTTGAAGTGTTGTTGGAAGAGTCAATGGGGTCGAGGAGTCATCAGGGGAACTATCAGATTCTCGGGGAATTGTCAGCCATATAATTATGGCCACCAAAAGAAGTACGGCTGCCGTTCCAACGCAGATGAGCAGTATATTTTTGCTCAACCATGAGCGAGTCTCACTGGCCGAACCAAAACGCAAGTACTTCATGATTTACTTAATTCAAAAGTTAAAACGTAAACAGTGCACCGGAAACGGAAACTGCTTCTGGTGTATCAACGTAATAGCCCACCCCCCCCTGCCGTAATGAACGCTCAGAAACACCCCCCCCCCCCTTTGTAAGTTTCCCACACGCACATACGCTCATGTCATTTGTTGACATTTTGTTCGATTCGAAATCTCATCGAAGTTTCAGTCTTTCATTCTTTTATTTGTCAACCGTCTACAGCGTGTTGCCCCTGCGCAGAATGGAATTTATGCAGATTCGCACATGGTGCATCTTGATAATTGACAAGCCATGTTACAATTTGTTGGGCAGATGGACGGACTAGAAAACGTAGCTTATCGACGAAATTGCCCTGGATATTGTTGAGCTTATTGTTTCTGTGTTGATCATTCTGTTTGTAACTTGACCGCGTCGATCTCGGAAAGTCATCGCTATTGTTTCTCACGCGACAAAAACTGCATCGGCTCTGGTAAATCTTGCTGATTAAAGTGGATCATGACGGCAGATCCGACCTCCATCTCCGAATCTGTCATAGCGGAACATGAGAAGTTTGCAATGCTTACGGAACAACTGGCTGCTGAAAGGGGAACCGTGGCTAATAACTGCAAAAGGTGAGAAGAGGTGCTGGAATATAATGCGGCTCCCTCTCGAGAATGTGCTGGTTATCAGTTAACATGATGTTTTTTGGCGAACGGTTCGAGCCGAATAATTCAGGCGTCAATAGTCTTGGATGAATTTGATCTTTTTTTATCAAGGTTGTTCTGGTCTGATGGGGAATGGTTTTGTTTTTCATTCTGGTTATTCTTTATGAAGTGGAAGAGGACTTCGAAATTTAATTTAATGGGAACTGAATTACTTTTTCTTGTCTGGCTTCAATTCTGTTGTAAATATTGGGATGCTTTCATGACGCAAACGCGTGTTTCATTTTTCCGCAAAATTTCGCACACGGCTTGTTAACTTACCACTTTCTGTATAGGTTCATCTCTCACGGGATAGTGGAATGGAATGTCAGGATCTGGTTATATGGATGAGCACCCCGGTTACCGCGGCTGGAAAGGCGGCCCATCAATCCCGGAAGACTACGAGAATGACGCCATCGATCCTCTGTAAGTCATTTGCAGATTTGATTCTCGTCACTCGGTCAATGTTTTACTGTGTTTTATTTTGCCAATTATATTGACGTATTTTCGCCATCGATTGCATGTAATTGCACCCATGTGGTTTCCCTTTTCAGACTGGTGAAAAGAAAAGTTGACACGAAGGTTGATAAGAAAGTCTATCGGTCGGAAGGAATTCAGAGGTAATTTGTGAGAAAACATTTTTGATAAACTAAATCCGGTTTCCGGTGGGGAGACTTTTTGTTCACGTGAGAACATGGTCCATATTTAAAACCGCACCCACTCTTGATTGAATCCAGAACTTCTCATTTTGCGACGCTTGTAAGATTTGAATGAGTTGGTTAAAATTGAGACGGATGTTCAGACTTCAGAGTCGCGCGCAATGAATAAAATTTCTGTATTGTATTTACCAAGTATGAATTATATACTTGCAGCCGTTGAATCAATGCAGCTGATTTGATAAATGTGTTTGTCTTTTGCAGTGGTTTGTTCAGCGAGGTGTTCGTGTGTTCCTCGGCTTCGTGTTTATATGTACTTCAACCGGAAGCGCCATTCAGCTCATCTCTGCGAATTCTCAGTGCGAAATCAAAACCAACTGGGAAATGCACATCAAGGAAAGAGTGCCAGTTATCGTCAAACAGACTCGGCCAGATAACAAAAGCTTCCATATCATATTCGCAAAACGTGGAACTGAACTGCCTCGCCCTGAAAGATTCAACAAAACAAACACTTCGTGGCCTCAGGTCGGAAGTGAGAATTAAATGAAGAACACAACGCAAAAACCAAATATTTTAAATTAAATCTCAGAAAACAGATGGTGAATAGAAGAAGTGGGGAAAACTGAGAAAAAAACCCCGATTAAATAAATAAAAAACAACTAATTGCTAAGAATTGAGAAAAAAGAGAACAAAATAAATTAAGTAATTAGAGCCAGGGCCTCAAAAGAGGTCAGAACAATTTTTCAAAAATCCGGAATCCGGTGTCCTTCGATTTCACGGCCCAAGGCCATAGCCGATTTTCGCGCTGCAAAATATAATGACAAATTAAGAATTTAAAAAACAACAAACAACAGAAATTTTGAAAATAAACTAAAGAACTCAATAGAGCTTTGAAACTAAAAGAAAATATTCAAACGTGAATTTAAACAACATAAATTTGAAATAAAACTTAAATATCTTAGATACAAGATAAAACAAATGGAAATGATCAAAAAAATTGCAGGCAACAATAAAACTTAAATAAGTCAAAAACAAAATAAATAAAAATCACCAGAACTCACCACGCAGTTGAATGAGACGGACAAGTTCCATGTCAACTCGGTCAGCGCTGGACCGGCCGCGATGATTGGCAGCGTCCAGCAGCAAAGCGTCATGGTGCTGACCAATGAGCAG
>JAQIWT010000719.1:0-15848 GCA_034696485.1 Isohypsibius dastychi
TTCATTTCGTTGTAAATCGGTGGCACATCCAGCGCTGAATTTTTTCCACCGATTATCTGATCCTTTTTCCAGCTGGGTGTGCCATCAAACAAAACAATGTGTTGCAGTTTCTTTCATTCTCACCCATGCGAGCCGTCTCAAAATCATGCTGGTACGTATCTGTTAGACTCGAAAACTGGAAATACAGGACAGAGTAGGAAAGAGCAGCCATGAAATGAACGGGGGGGGGGGGGGGGGTGGACGGATTTGAAATTCACTTTTTATCTCACTTTAATTTGACATACACCATCTCCTGACTATATCGGTTATGGCTATCGACCCCAGGTTGTGTCGTAGCTGTGACGTATAGCAGCTGGTTTACGGAGGGTTCGTAATTTAGTCGAACAGGAGGATTTTTGCTACATGGGACGCAAACCCCCTGGCATTTCGACTCATTCACCCATCACTGGCTTTGTTGTGATTTCGAAACTGAACAAGAATCGATATCGTTTGCTGCAACTTGCACTCTTCTTTTTGTTTTTTACTTATTGAATATTTTTTCAGTCACTTACTTACTTATTTCATGAAAACCCATCGGAAGATACTTTCGGTGAGATCATGCCTCAGCAGTCGAAATCGAATCAACACCAGTTTTTCGATTCGAGGTTGGAATGTGATCTAAAACTGGTTTGCCTTCATAATACCCGATGGCCGTATTATTTCTGCTGTTCAAAGGTTGAAAAACCGAAAGGTCACCTGTCGGATTTGATGACGACAGTGGCCCTCGCTATTTGGGTTTTGTTGTGGTTTCACTTGCTATATGGGTTGCCAAACCTGTCCCATATGACCAGGGGATGGTGTATACTGTACCGATACAAGAACTTTTTACTACAAGGGTGTCGCTGCAGAACTTGGAATTGCCGAAAGTGACTATGTGGGTGATTCCACAAAACCTGTCGGTTAGCGTACAATCGATATGTATAGAAATGTCTGACCATGTTCGTTTCTGACAGTATCGCGGTTCAGCTCACCGTCTTTCGGTGTGATCGACTGGAAACCAAGCCAAGTGAGTACCATTGGCCTGCAGGTTGTTTGCAAGATACTCATCAATGTCTGTATTTTTTGTTAAGATGGCCAGGAAAGCGCAATGATATCTACTGGTTATCAGTACACTTTTCACGACGAATGACAATTCAAAAATCTTAGACGAGATCATCAAAAGGCAAAGCAGTAGAGAGGCGTACACTCCAACCAGGTTACGAGACCTCGACGCTTCAAGTGGTCAGTTCGGTTTCTCTGGAAAAGTTCTTCAAAGTTTGTACCACGCTGTGTGAGTTGTCGAGGACGTCAACTCTCCAGGAGGGGATTGTCAAGTTATGGGGTCATTCCAGTAAAGCGTAGTACAAAGTGCAACCAATTGTGTTCAAAGCTATCAAGTGTTCTAGATCTTTCACTTGTTTTCCTCGTTATCATTGAGTCATTTGCTATTTCATCAGCTTTCTATCTGGGTCTCCCATCTGAATCTACTTAAGCTAGAGTCTTTCTAACACTCGTTAAGCATTTCTATCGCTTCATTTGGTTACCAACAGCCAATAAACCAGCCCTTCTACGCTGCGATTCTCGTATTTCCTAAAGAGCGTTCACGTTCCGATTGAGTCGATCATATTATAAGATCCTTGAAAATTCTTTCAAGTTGATTTTGATTTAGTTGATTTACCGTCTTTTGGTTGTCAAGTTAGGCGTTTTCACCCGACCGTACCTACACCCGACCGTACCTACTCCTGATAGTACCTACCTTATTCACCGGCTTATTTCCTGGCTATTAAACTTTTGACTCTCGTGTTGTGGTTTTCCTTCTTTCTGGACTTTGTTGTCAAGCCGGACTTGACAAGTGTTAACACTCACTTGTTTCATTATCATCTTTTAACATCTTACTTTTCGAGCTTGCATCGAAACTGCGCTTCGATTAAGAAGGACTAAACTTTTGCCAACCTTAGAATAAACTCACGGCTTTTCAGCATGGTTTTCTTTCGTTCCCTTCAATGAGCGTTCATCATCCAATCGAGTCGATCATATCATAAAATCCATAAAAATTATCTTTCAAGTTGATTTACGCCCAACTTGACAGAGGAGAACGCGAAGGAGTTTCTCGTGAAGTCTATCGTTGGGATACACCAAAAAATCCTGATTTTGCTCAACGATCCACACGCAACGCGAGCTTCAATCATTTTTGGAACACTGAGATTGTTGATAAATATGATCAAGCTTTCGTACAAGCCGGGTTCTTTGCGTACACTCCGACTGAAGTTCGTTGTTTTTCATGCGAAGTTATGGTTGAAAACTGGTGCCAGGAAATTTGAAACCTCAAAACCGGCTGGCGATTCGAAACTATGGATGCTCCAATGGTCCGTCATGTCCGAATCTCACCGGGATGTGCGTACCTTCATAACAATGTTGGAAAAGTGTTCATCTCGAATGCTATAGCTACTTATCATTTCCCAGTCACTCGGAAAGGACTTCAACGTGAACAAAATGAATAATTGTTGTAAACTTAACATGACGCAGTTTAATCTGGCAGGCCTTATTTCAATTCGTGACGAAGCAGTTCTTAAAGGATTATGCGATCACCTGGAAGCCATGAATATCTTTCGCAAGAATGAATACATCTACTACTTCGAACAGTTCCTCGACGAACTTGCCAAACACCGAGCCAGTGAACCTGAGCCACCGAAAGTCCCTGAACCAATTCTAACTGATTCAGAGGCTTTGTTTGATTTGCTAACCTGTGAAGTATGTCTTGTTAATATGGTGTCTGAGCTGTTCAATTCATGCAAGCACCTGGTGACGTGGGCGACTTGCTCGAAATCTCTCGAAAAATGCCCTGTCCGTCGCACTGTCGTCACTGGGAGAGATAAGATTTTTCTCATATAAAAGCTGCAAGGCTGCTTGAAATAACTCCGGTTCAAAATATATCCATGGAAGATCCGATTGCTAAATTCTTAACGTTTCTTGAATCGGCCAGTGACTCCACACGAACTGATAAGCGAACGTGTGAGGGAATATCAAATTCAGTAATTCGAATATTCAGGGTATGATTTTTTAGAAAGCAAAGAATGCTTGACCATCGCACATTCTATATGTGGACTCAACAACGATCAGCTGATGGTGATGGTGACTAATTACTTGTTAAGAAAGTCATTTTAAGTTCACCGCTCATGCATCAAGAAAAGACTGAGAACGGCGAAGCTTGCCTTCTATCAGTCGGAGCCCAATGGACCAGTGAACGTCATCATCGATACCGAAGCCAGAGAAGGTGGAAAAATGGTTATAAGCATGCCATGCTTCACTTCAGTCGGTCTATGGTATGATACCGGAATGGAACAGGTACGACTTCAGCAGCCATGTAAGCTGTCCGAGCTGTATGAGAGGCCCGTCATCGACCAAACTTTGACCTCTGTTAACCACGCATCACTTTTTTCAAAAATGGTGCATTTTAAAAAAAGTAGTACTCATCGAGTCGGTGTGCGACTTCTTGACTTGGCTCATGATCACTATACAACTGTGCCTGCAACTCTGCTTACTGAGTTTGAGTCGATTCTTGATAGCGAGATGTTGCAACTCTTGGCTCACTTCCAATAAAAACCATGGACGATGACAATGACAATTTTCTGAACGCGCAATGTGATGAGTTGATGGAGAATGAGTTGTTTATCACAGCTTGGAACAACTTCGCATGGGGAGAAAACAGGGCTGCTGAAGATCGAATGCTCAATGATTTTGTGGAAGATTTTGAAATTGTACAAGCTGGCGGTGGTCTACCAAACAACATTGATGACTTCTTCAATCCGAAACCAACCGGTTTCGTACAGTCTCCAAGAAATCGAATCAAATTAAAGAAATATCAATGCAAATTGTCGCGTTTGGAAAAATTGCCGTCTCATCTCGTCATCGATGCCATCGCTTCCATTCTTGGGCGCATACTCGACGTCATCTCAGCAGGTATCAATGACTCTGATCTGGTTAGGATTCGCATCAACGGCCAAAATCTTGACAGTCCCATCTGGACGCTACCTGTCAGGTGAGACTAAATCACAGTGGAAAGATGGATGTTGGAGGTGGAGAAAGTTCTCAATTCAAATGAGTCATCCAATCTTGATGAAACCTTCGATATTCTGGTGCAACACACCGTTATACCAGCCGGTGCGTGTTGGGAATCCACACCGGAAATGTTGAGACGAAAACCGAACAAAATGGGATGCATCACACAGGTCAAAAACACCGATCAATTATGTTTGGCCAGAGCGTTATGTATCGGTAGAGCTTACGCCGATAATAACCAGCCATTGTACCGTAAACTTCATCGAACGAAACAGCTTCAGACTCTTGCTTCCAAGAAGCTGATAGCAGATTGTGGTCTTCCACTTCGTGCGCATGATTTGGCCGATGTCCAGACGTTTCAGGATTTCTTGCATGATTATCAGATTATTGTTGTGTCCATTGAACACTTAAACAGTGTAGTTTTCAACGGACCTCACAAACCGAAGCAGATTATTGTTTTGAACCACAACAATCATTTTGATGTCATTTCCTCCTTGCCTGCTTGGTTTGGTCGAAATAACTACTCTTTTCGATGCATGAAAGGATACAGTACTCTACAGAGCCATCGCTGTATCGATACATGCAGATTATGTCTTCGTCGAAACTGCCCACGAGATACTAAAAACGAGATGACGTGCAATCAGTGCAATAGGAAATTCCCTGGCCAAGTATGTTTCGATACGCACAAGCTCAAACTCAGAAATGGACGCTTAATCCGTGAGAGATTCTCCATTTGCAAAGACTGCCGGCAGTTTGTGACCCTGCTCACTTCAAAAATAACACACCGGTGCAACGAGATTTTCTGCAACTGTTGTAAACAGTTCTATCCCCCTACGGAGCAGCATCGATGCTACATGAGCCCGCTTGAAATCAACCCGTAAAAATTAACTCGTCATCAACGACAGAAAATTGCCTACTTTGAACCGGGAACGGCAAAGAGTGATGACGGGCCTTATTTTTCAAATCTCGAAGTGGTCGCTCCCGAAAACGAAATACTCATCTTCCCGGAAAAGAATCATCAAATTGGTGAAGATATCACAAGACCATTATGTGACTTTCTGTTCAGTCCACGGTTCAAAGATTATATTATCATGGCTAATAATTTCGAAGCGTTTGATGGATATTCATATATTGAACCATCTTATCAAGAACGGCGTTGTTTCAACTCTGATCTTCAACGAAGCCAAAATCATTCAGTTGGACATTCCAGAATTTGGTGTGAAATTCCGTGATACCCTAAACTATGTCCCGATGTCACTGGACAAATTTGGCAAGACTTTTGGACTCCCAATTTCTAAATCGAAATTTCTACACCCAACCAACACTGCGCAATTTTGGAATAGAGTGACTGACTGGCCCTAAAGGGAGATGTACGGATACAACAGCATGTGTGACGCAGATCAAAAAAAGTTTTCAGTCTGGTATGATGATGAAAGAGCAACCAAGAACAATTGTTTCGCTTTCAACAAGGAATTTATCGAGTAAGTGACTGATTTTTTTTTAAATAAATTTTTAAAATGTATCTGTTTCTGTTAATAGATATTGCCGCCTTGACACGGTTGTTTTACAAGGCGCCAGTGAAAAATTTCGGAATCCCTGCATTCAAATAACCGGTGGTTTTTGATCATTCAAATCCGGATTCACCATTGCTTCAGTGTGTATTTATTTCTGGCGTGCAACCATGTTAAAACCAAATTTGATTTCCTTAATTCCAACACAAGAATTTCAAAATAATCGTGGGACCAGCGCTAATGGGACGAAATGGCCAAAATTCATGGAAGAGCAAGAACAAATCACGATTCTTCGAGAATTCCGTATCGGGAATTACACGGTGGATGGATACTGTCGTGAACAAAATTGTTATTATGAAATGCTCGGTTGTTTTTAGCGCGGATGTCCATCATGTTTCGACAAAGAACTCTCACATCACACTCTGAAGCGGAAGATGAGCGAAATTCATCGAGCCACGATGAAGCGAATAACTGATTTGAAAACTATGGCAGCAGATGTCCATTTCATCTGGAACACGATCTTGAACAGGATATTGATTTCCGCGAGTTTGCGGAATAGCATTTTCTGAGAGATCCACTCGTTCACCGAGACGCTTTTCATGGTGGAAGGACAAATGCAATCAAGCTCCATCATAAGTCAAAACCACATGAAAAAATGCGTTCTCTTGATATCATCTCACAATATTCTTATATTAAGCGGACCGTAGCTTATCTTGTTTGCCCACCGACTATTCTTAAGAAAGATTTTCCTCCCACCGAACAAATATTCGGCCTGATCAAGTGTAAAGTCCTCCCACCAAACGATTCGTTCTTGCCTGTACTACCGTATCGATACGAAAAATTCCCACTATGCCGAACATGTGCGGAGCGGCAACTCAATCAGCCATGTCGTCATAGCGATTATAAGAGAGCTCCTATCGGAACTTGGTGTTCAGATGAAATTCAAGAATCTATAGCAAATGGATATCGCGTTTTGGAAATGTATTCTGTTTTGGATTATGAACAACGGATGGAATATTTTTTCAAAAATTATATCGATCTTCTCCTGAAAATCAAATTTTAAGCTTCAGAATACCCAGTTCATTGCATTACATCTGATCAAAAAGATGCGGATGTCCTTTACGTTGAACAAGAACGAGGAATTAAGCTTGAGAAGGATAAGACCATTTTCAATGAAGGTTAACGAGCAATAGCCAAAATGATGCTAGAAAGTTTCTGTAAGTTTCAGTTGAGTCAAAATTGATCTTTGTAATTTACTGTTTCTTAAAAGGGGGAAAACTTGGCGAGCAAGAATCAAAAACGAATTCAGTATTCATCAAAACCCACGAGGAGTTCTTCAGATACCTATTGACTGGAAAGTCCAAAGTGTCATCATTTGAAATTGTGACAGATGATATCCTTTAGTTGACATACCGAACTGTTGAAGATTTCATCCCAACCAGCCCGAAAACAAACCTACTGTTGACTGCATGGACCACAGTTTCTGCTCGACTGCTACTTCACAAGTATATGAAAAATCTGGAGTCGGTTTCTGTATACTGACACGGTATGTAGAGATTTGGAAACGAATTCAAAATTTGACATGGTTTTTTATGCAGGACAGTTTGTTTTACATGAGTCGAACGGACAAATCCGATCCTCCAACCGAAAATTTACTTTGAGACATGCAGGAAACATTTAAACCCGGTGTATTCATAGAGACATTCTGCAGCCTCGGACCGATAAGTTATTTCTACTCAATCAGCAACGGTGAACAAGTTACCGAAGTGAGAGGATTTTTGATAACGAGGAGAAGCAAAGAAGCACTTAATCATCAATCTTTGAAAGATTTTGTTTTTGCATCAATTATGCGCCAGGATCCTGATCCGATATCAGTCGAGTACGATTTCAATGTTGCTCGGAACAAACAGAGACTCAGAGTCTCGATTTTTGCAATGACGAAAAATTTTAGGCTCAACTACTCCAAACGGACAATTGAGAATGATTTCCGAACCCTTCCCTACAGCCACAAAGACTGATTATCGTTAACTTAATAAAGTCTGGCCGTACCATTCCGATTGATTACCTCCCATCATATATTCAATTAATCTCATCGATTTCTTGGCGAATACGTAAAATTCAAGGAACAAAAGCTGACTGAAATATGCTGCGAAGGCCAGAAATAGCTGTTGTGTAAGCAGCGTGCCAAACCCCAGAGCAATTTTATGGGAACTTTATACTCTTTAATCAAATTCCAGAATAAAATATCTCAATGTTTTTTCAGCTCTAAATATTAACTCAGTTTCAATGGCCACGTTATCGGTGATTTGTCACGCCTGTTTGAGCCTCTGGCCGTCAGAAGCAAGGATGCGGCTTAACGAACGTGATCGTGATCCGACCCAATGCTCTTCACTGACTCATACACAACATTCAGTTCCGACTTGAAAACCTTTCAGACTTTGTTTTTATTCATAACCGATACTCGCACCTCGATATTGCCCGGACTCACGTGAAGCACAATCACGACAAAGCGTAAAAACTTGCGGAGCTCTCCCTGGAAAAAATCAATTCTTTAGATATGCTAATTATTCGAATCCAGACTCGGCGTCATCCGATTCACTTTTATCCACTCCGTTGTTGGCATTCAGATTGATTCCGATGGTTCCTCCAGCTGCCTGTGGCACGAAGCTGAATCCTGGGGCCTGGGCTTTCAGTATCAAGTAATCCATCATCTTCAATCGCCACTGCTCAGTGTAGTACATTCCCATATTCAAACAAGGAATCACTCGCCCATCAGTCCTTTAAAAAACATGTATTTTGAGACTTGATTCTGACAAAGAATTTATTCAAAATTTACCATTCCACCAAGAACTCTGCTCGGTTTTCATATCGTTCACGATTGCTCACATTCATTTCGATCGGACCACGGATACTTTTCACTCGATACCCGGAGATTTAAGCCCGCAGGCGCTCATTGATAGCTTGTTGACCGTTGGCCAGCTCAACGATATGCAAAATGTCACCAAGAACATCCACTGGTTTCCGGGCGCATCTATGAACAATTGATCTCGAATCATTTTGAACTTGTTACCGTTTTTAATTACCGTACATAAATATTACTTGATATAGGAAAATCACATGCGAGTGAAAAATGAAATAACATTCATATTTTTGGCACAAAACATTTCAAACAAATGTAAATTCATTTTTCGGAATCCCTAAAATATTCCTGGTTGAACACGACAAACCAAAAAGATTATTCCGGCATCGAACCAAATGTAGGAGAGCAAGTTTCGGGGTAAAAATGAATTGTTTTTAGAAAAATTTCGAATTTCGAACTTTCAAACATCAAATGCGACTTTGCATCGTAACCGATTCAAGAGATCTTGATAGATTCAGAATTTTCGTAAAAAGACGCACAAAACAAATCTAATGTCTAGAGCTGACAAATGAGATCTTAGCTTAATCAGTCTGATTAGCCTAATTAGCTTAAGTTTCCAAAAATTTTGCTTTCATTGCTTTTTATACCCGGGATGCAAGGATCCATCCCAGGTATACACCTCAACGAAATGTTTCAGGAAAAGGGAGTTTTTGAGCATACCACCAAGGATGTTGGAGTCTTAACGTGTAAAACCCAAGTACTTGACCAGTCCTTCCCGATTTCCAGTTGGTCCACTAATACCATGGGCGGCTTCGACCTCACAGGTTGGATTCGGGTCAGCTACCGGCCGTAGGATAGCCGGTAGATCCTCAATGTCAGCGGAAGGGGGCACTTGGGGGTATCGGAACATTTCTGGAAGTTGTTGGATCCTGTAGTTAAGAAGTGAAAACTGCAACTGACTGACTTTGATTCAAGAGTCGAAATGCTTTCATACTGATCTTGTAATTTGGCAGTAACCAGGAGTCTACGTGTGGCTCACTGACAGAAATTCTTATCATTTTTTGGATGAGGCAATTCCCCAGGACGTGAGATCACATCTTTTGAAAGCTTTACTGGTCAGGTGAAGCTTACGTGGACGTGTGGCAAGTAAGATCATTTTCACATTCCTTGAACGAGTATAAAAGCAAGCAGAAGTCTCCAATACAATTCAATATCTCACAAAACAGGCCGATTCCTTTCAGTCTTATGTGGATAATTGAGCTTGCCAAATCCCTCCTTTTTCTGATTGGCTGCCCTCAAATAGAGATGAAAGTAAAGCAGAGCTATGAGAATATTTTTTCTTGAGGGATAATCACAAAATTTTCTCCTCGTTTCTGTCCTTATTCCGGCCTACGTGCTCCATGTCTCATTTGCAGATAATCTTGCACATATCTGGCCATGTCTCCATCGTAGAAACGTCATTTTTCGGTCGTTTTACACCCAAATGTCGTTTCAGCAAGCGCTCCGAAGTGGATTAACTCCCAACAACAGCTTCTTCGCTGGAACTCGTGGAGCAGCCTACAAGATGATGAGAATATGTCGCCACCTGGCTGTATGCATGGAATTATAAAGATAACATGATGCGCTTTTACACGGTTATCACACCCAGTGATTTCTATTCACTTGTCCTCTCATCGCGGTTCAATCTTCGAGGAAACCCTGGAAGAGCGAAAGTCCGTTCTGAGTAACGGTAGCCGAAAAAATTTTGGACTGGTTTACTCAGCGATAACACAGAAAAAGTGACCATTTTCTTTCGAGAGAGTGCTTCGGGAAGTACTATAATCTGTTACAAGAATGCCTTTGCCACGGTGGAAGCAGCAGACTGCAAATTAACCACACGAGTATACAATCAGTCCGTCACGCAAGTACCTCATATTAGCATTGAATCAATGTGGCCGGATACAGGTGAAACTAGAAGATCTTCAGAGAATCAGTGGAACTCACAAAATGGATTATCATTATCGTGTTATTCAGCAGTTTTTCATCCCAGATGTAATGTCAATTCATATAATCGCTTATCACAAAATTTGATTCTAGGTCATCCTTTTGTCAGTATCGTAGACATGAAAAACGTGTTGCTTAACTATTTTAAACCCACATCCTACGGAAAATTGACTGCCAAATTTGCAGAGCTTGAAAGCAAAGACGATTTCAATAATGCCTGTGACAGAATGCGAACGCGTTGTGCAAATAGATCCCAGCAATCCAGAGTTAATCTACTTCATCCGCTGCAACGTCAAGCTGGAAATGTACGAAACTAAGAGAAGTTTTTCGAAAACAAAGGTCGATAATAACTCGAACATCCACCTTTTTTATAAAATTCGCTCATGTGTTATGTTTCAGATTAATCTCGTTCTGGGTGCTGAATTGATTCTGGTAGTCTGCTTCGAGGACATCATCAGGAAGCTCTGAGGTGAAGATTTGCAATACTCCTATGAATTGGACGGTATCCCAACCTCCGCTCATGTTTACCACGAATCTGTTGGAGTCTGTATCAAGGAGCTCTTCGCAGCAAAACCTCGCATGTCATGCTCTTCAATTATGTGATAAATTCCAAATATTGTCATTACCTGTGTATCACAAAAAATCACGGTCTGAAGCATGCAATTAATGCTAGGGTGCCAATTTGGCGGCAGAGGAAACGTCTCACGTTGTAATTAATGTGCCGCAAATTGACAACATTACTGATAAATTTCAAGGTGAACACAGTTTGATCATACTACTCATTAAGTCGATTAATGAGCTTAATTCTATACCGCAGTCGTGTACCACAATTTCCTACACAGCCCGTGAATCACATGACTGGGAACCATCACTTCCCGCTTGCAATGTCATTTTCTCGTCCACGATTTCATTTATACTAAGTAACGCTGTGTGCTTTTTTCCACTATCCCTTTTGTTATTATTCCAGTTGATCAATTCCGTTTTGAATAATACGAAGCCGCAATTCTCTCACGTTCCGTTTGTATCAGCTGTTGTAAAATGACGTGACTCGTGACTCTTGATTCAGCGTTTTTCAAATCCTGTCTCTCCGAGCATTGTTACCATACTGGTCATTCAGGTGAACCTTTAAAAATCGTTATGTGATGAAATCTGAGAGTCTGAAAGGGTGGTCAGAATGATATTGTGAATTGAGAAGTTTTTGTCAGAAATTTGCATCAATACAAAATTTTGACGTCACCACGTTTTGCCAACTTGCATTCGGCAACTTTCTGTTCAGAAAAGTCTGATTTGCTTTCTGATGAATTGTTATCAACACAGGAGAACAGATGAGAAGGCGCAAAATGAAGCAATCCGGAAAGGTCGTCATTAACAGATTCGATACAACCACACATGTTGGCAGAATAAAGGCCGATGATTCAACTTCCGACTAAGGTTTCACGGAAGAAATTCTCGACATTGCGAACATTCAGGATTATGGTCGTTATTTTTTCATCTGAGAACTGTCCTCGTGTCACATGATTGAATTAAATGCGAACAAGACGAAGAACGATTTGTCTCATGAGATGAGGTCGTTTGAAAACGTCAGCGACTGTGAAAGTCTGCGGCTTTCCAGCCAGAACAGTATGGCAAAAGAGCCAAAAAATAAATGAATCGTTTCTACACATGCGTATGCTTTATGAACCACAGCTGGATTTCTAAGGATCCCTTGATGGATTTTCTGCTGTCCACTTGGGTTTTGACGGAAGGGTGAAACAGCTTAAAAATGAATTTCCGCATGTATGCTTGCCATGTTCATCTTGAATGGATGAAACGCACGAGCCGCTGGCAATTCAGTATCCTGCGGGTAATTTTCAGCCAGATTTTCCATCATGAGAAACTAAAGATGTCAAGAACCAGAGCTCTTCTTTCATTTTTTCATTTCATCTCAAAACTCGAGATCTCTCGGAAAATTGATTCATTGCGCTATCCAGTAAGTCGCCCGTGTTTTTTTATATAGGTCTTATAGCGTGACATTCTTTATCGAGAACAGAACTAACGTTTTCCAGCTTTTCTTTTCCAGGGTTTACGACTGACATAGGAACGAGATACATGGAAGTGTATACCTCAAAGAAAACACATTGAAGTTTTTCAACTTGTTGGTTACAAATCGTTGGTGTCAAATCTTTTGATTGAGAGTTTGGCATAGCGTAACTGTCAGGAACACACATGACCATACGGATATGTCACAATCTTGCTCAAACGATCCCAACAGATAAAATATTTCAGATCACCTTGGACGTTTACCACGTTTTGATTTCTGCCATCATCCAAAACCGATTCGTAGTCATCGAGTTCTGAACCCCATAGCCGTCAACTGCGTAAGCTATGCCCTCATACCATCCGCGGCAAGCAATGATACATTTCCACTAGTTGAACAGATTCAAATTTGCGTTCCATGTATGGAATAGGTGAAAACAACAAAACTGTCACATTTCGTGCAGGGGATTATAGCTCGATATATTCTGATGCATGAGGCTTTATTGAGTTTGAGGGGATTTACTACGATAACAACAACCCGTTGCCGAGGCTAACATTCTCCGAAATTAATATCACAAGAACGAAAAGTGTTGTTTTCGCCGTCATGAAGATTACCAAATATATTCAGGATACTACTCGAAGATCCGTCGTCAACCGTTCACGTAGATAAGATGAATCGAAAAATGATAAACTGGATCACCATGTTTTGTCAACATTGATAATTGCCAACCAAGGAGATGAGTCAAATTATGTCAGTATTCACGCAAAGATGTGAATGTGATTGGAGCAAGTGTGTAGACATGTGGTCAATCTGAAGAAACAACGCGCATCTTTTACCCATATCTACTACAAGTGGATCAACCTTAACTGAGCAACACGTAGTGGCACCAGGGCACACAAAAGAAGGAAACTGAGAGTTCGTATTGTGGGATGTGCATTCGGTCTGCGTCTCTTCTGTTCTCACAAGTTCACACCAATGACAGGAATCCTGAAGACATCTTTGATGGTTGGAACATCATTTCCTCACATTCTTGTTTCATTTACCTCGAAATGACAATGCCTCAATGAGCAGTCAGTTCGTTGAACCCCTCTAGTGAAGGTGCTGCTAGATGTCACAAATGGATATGGACGAACATGCGGTTTGCTTTGTATAGCTGGAAGATTTCATAAAATCCGTTCCAACACACAACTCCACAATGTTCAGCCAGGCTGTCGTCACCACCTCACATGAAAGTGGAATCAGACGTGGTGTTCACACTTTTGCTTTTCATCCCTGGTGAATTTCCGTTCGTGCATTCTGGGCAAAGGTAAACTGGAGTCCTCGCCATGTCATGCTTTGGGACGTGCTCTTATGTGGCTTGCTTTGCAATAGTGGATGTTTCGGCGCTGCAAAGTCAAAATATTTGTTCCTAAAATCGAGTCGCTTTTTGAATCGAGAAAGTGAACAGCCGAGAGGCTGTAAGGAAATAGTAAAACGCTGCAAAACTGAACAAACCACACGCGCACGCCAAAGAAAATCGTCCTAGCGCCCCTAGATAATCAATTGTGGCAACCTCGAAAAATGTCATACTTGATCGGTGACCTGACGTTGGAGTTGGTAATACCAACTTGGTATGGTTATACCTTTTATTGTCATGGAGGACTTCTCCACTCAAGTTTGGTATGCTACGCACTCAAAGAGATGAAATTTCTTGTTGACGGTGTGAACGCAAAGGTCGTGTGAATGCAGGTGGTATATTTATCGGGGAAAAATCATAACCCTGATCCGGAATAATCGGAAGTAACGAGTAACTGTCAAATCATTCACTAATGAGAAGTTATTGAAGAAAAGAAGTTCACGCAAAGACGCGGTTTGAAAAGATGAAAGTCAGAAATGAAGTTTGAAGTGAAAGTGTGTCGGTGCGGGATGTTATGATTATCATCCCGTGGTAGAAACACAGAGACGTTAATGAGCACGGAGCATGTGGAAAATTGTTTTGCATTTCTTAGTTATGGTTTGAGAAGAGAAGTCAAAAGCGTCATAATATGCACAACATCATGTCCAGATTATAAGCTGAATTCAACGATCTCCGCTCTGAAGTTCGACGTCCTTGGAAGAGCAACGCTGCAACTCGTCCAAGGTTGCTTAGCCGTGGGCCAACAATCATTCCGAAGTTCCCAACCATGGCTCGCACCGAGGTGTCTGGATGGTAATGTGAAGATTTCCAGCGCTGTGAGCCTGAACGTGTCGGTGCTCCACTCGCAAGAGGATGGAGCATCCGGCACCGTAAGTGGCTTTGGCAGTGCCATCTGCGACTCCTTCAAAGAGTGTGAGGATCTCGGCGGACTTCTCCAGAACTAGCAGACGTTGGTTGAAGGTGAATAGAACTGGTTTTGACACGATTTTTGCCGAAACCGTCAACTCGTAGGAGGTCAATGGTAGTCGCGTGGTGGCTGATGATGGTGCACGGCGAACTTGGTTGAGTGGAGGAAAACTCGGTCCTCGGGATACGGTTTAGTCAGTTTCGATAACTCCGTTCATTTTATCTCGGGCGATCCGGTAATTCCAACTTAGACGAATCATTTGGATTTTTTTTTCTGAGAGCGGACCGGTGGCTCGAGCAAACAAAAGACACTACAACGGGCACACACAAATAATGAAATGAACCGAAATTGAGCCATGGTGATGATTGGACATGGTAAACGTGAGTAAGTGATGAGGCCCCAGTGGATTCATATATTCGAATGATCAGGCGTGGACTGCGTCAGCGAGATATTGAATCAAACAGATTGGTCAAGGTGGCGATTGTATCCTGATGTTGACGGATTTCGGTTTTTAAAAATAGCTTCTGCTGGGTCTAATTGTTTATTTGATCTAAGAGCTCAGTCAGTCGAACAGCATATACACGTGCGGCTACCGAGAATGATACACGGCCGGCTCTAACATTGGCGTTTGAGTCACGAACCATTTCCCGAAGGTTGCAGTTAATCTTCTCTAGTCGCTGGATATCGGCAATCATGTTCACCCGCTCATACTTTTTTCGCCGACACAAATGATTCATTCTGCAAAGTTGAGTTCATGAGTGAGTGGATGTGATCTATTCATCCTCATGTTCGGAATACGTCGGACAATTCCTGGTATGAATTGGAGTTGTCATTATGAAAAGTTCGAAAAACGCAAAATGAACGCTGATTGGAAATTTTAAGAGTGGAGGAAACAAAATTCTTCTGAACCGGGCAAACAATGATTCTGAGAGTAGATGGGTTAGGTGCACGATCAGTGGAATTCATCTTTTATCAGTGATTCATTTGAGGCACGGTTCGGTTCTTGAATTCTCGAAAGTGTACCATGAACGACGTCTTTTTCGGCACACCCCGATATATGCAAAATGCCTTCTATTTGAATTCACTGATCAAGTATT
>JAQIWT010000720.1:0-15844 GCA_034696485.1 Isohypsibius dastychi
GCGAGAAATATAGCTTTCATGTCAATCACGTCTATATCACACGGGATGCAATAAGGTCCTGCAATGATGTCCACGATAACACGGATGCCGTTTCTCAGTATTATTACGGAAACGTCACGGAGGACCAGCTTGTTGTTTTTGTCACCCCAGGTAAGCATAGACCACCAGGGGCTAACGGTTATGTCCAGCAACCTATAATTTTATACAAATCCATGTTATGAATACAGGGTGTGATGAAGCCTTGCGTCCACTGGCTTTCTTGGCTGAAGGTACGAGTATGGCCTGCACTTTAGAAATGCCGAATGACAGAGTTCATGTTTTCAGGTTGGAATCGACTGTTCTTGGCTACGTGAGTCGTGAAATTTCCGTGCTCCTTATTGTTTTGAACTTTTTAAGCGGGTAAAATGACGCAAAAAACTCACTCACAAATAAAACTGAAGTCGATTCAATTTCAACAGACATTTTGAGAAGCGAAGTGACCCGTACTGAGTATTGCGTGATGCAGGGTGTAATCGGATAACAAGTGACATTCTGTAATAATCAAATCGTGTCAGCATTTGGTCGAGGCTAACCCCCCCCCCCTCGTGTACAGGGCTGTTGATCCATTTGGAATCGGAGCCCAGCCCGAGATGCAGAGCTGCGGAAAAACAATGACCCTCTGGCTTATTATTTATTGTTATTTGTCATCTTGTATAGTGTGTTGATCTTTCAGAGGTGTCGCGTTTCAAGACATTCGTGATCGCCAAAAGTTCCCCACTACAGTATCTGCTGCAGTCATCCAGTTCGGCGCCATGAACGAGGCATTTTTTGCAATATGTGCCCTCTACAGCTGGACATCCGTTGGTATAATCCAGGGAACAAAGTCGCGTATTCCGTTTTTTGCAGCATTCCCTCGCGAACTGCTTAAAGCGACGAAGAGGCTTGATAGCACTCGCAGAGTACAGTTCTACATGGTTTGGACAGAAGAGGGCACAGGATGCGACAAGGCTTTGGAAGAGGCTTCCCAACAAAGCAGAGGTTAACACGGTTTAATCATGAATTCAATTGTGACCTATACGGCTTGATTTCAGTTATTATTTTGTCGCTGGAGGTTGATCGCGTCCGTGAATGTCTGGTGAGAAACGCGTTCGAATGCCGTGACGTCCTTGATAACGATAGACTGCCATATGTAGATTGCTGCGCACAGATTGAACATGACCAATGGGCAATACGTAAGGGGAAGATTGAAAATGTTCATGTTTTTAATATGGTATCTCTGGCAGGTGTACTTCACAGCTACCCCCATCGTTAACAACCGCCTATTCGGAAATTTAACCTGGCACAAAAACGACGAGCATGACAGTGTCAGAACCAATTTATAGGCTCACCCCTTGTTGACCTTTTAGACATGATTTTGCAGACTGCCAGAGACGCATATCGCAGTTTGTTCTACCTCCACCCCTGCATCAATTACAACCTAGGCAAAGGAAGGGACTTGGTCGACACGATTAAAAATCGGACGCGTGATGTTTATGGAATGTCCTATAATGCGAACGAAGAGGTGGTGAAGACGGACGATGATTACTGTTCGGGATAAAAAATTCTCCGATTTACTGGTACTCTTTTCAGCCATCTGCATTCACGACGACTGCGTATGCAACTATACAGATGCTTGGAAAGGTATGAGTTTGGGTCGATTCTCCGGAATCGAAAGAATAAGTAATGATGAGTGGGCAATGGTAGACTAGAGGGAGTTATTGTTTTGGCCGTACCAATTTTCCGTTATATGGATTCCGCTATATTTTCTATCCTAGATACTCAACAACACTTTGTCAAATGGACAGGATGTTCATGATGGAAGAGCACTCGCGAATAGCTTCTTGAACCAAACGTTTTGGTCGGAGCTGGACGATTTATACATTGACGAGGCTGGAGAGCGAAGAAGCAGTGTCTGCGCTGAAAACTTCGGCAGATTGACCGGGCAACTGAAGGTATTCGATTCTTTCTTACTCTGTTTTCTAACGTGAGTTTTTATCGTTTTGTGCATTTCAAGCGCGTTTTGTTTTACCATTCACAAACGAGAAGGTTTATCGAAAGCGACGTCGTGCCAGTTGAATGGAATAACGCTGAGAACTCTCCACCACCCAACATGCCTCTATGTGGATACCAGAAAAATTCGCTGATTTGTCAAGGTTAGTGCTTACCAATACGGTCTTGTTGAAAGCTCTCAGTAAACTGCCCAACAGATGGCTCTTCTATACTTACACTTGCCTTGTCCCTGGCTGTTTCGCTGGCTTCCATCACCGGTGCTGCAACATTCTTCTTTATATTTCGGTACGCATCACCGACTCCAAAGAGCAAGGGTTTTGATAGTATTTGGTTTCGATTGCAGGCGGACTCGATTTCAGAATGGTGCATCCTGGTGGCAGTTGGCTGACTCTTTCACTCTTATGCTGCTCTTCGAAACCGAATCAGAAACCGATCCATCAGCGGAAGAAAATAACCAATAGCCATCACACGGACTCCATTTTACTTTTGTTTTAACTTCACTGCTTATTAACTTGATTAGCAATCGCAATCTATCCTAATGTGTGAAAAGGTTCTGACTCTGAATTGTCGCATTGAGTTCTTTCAGATTTCAAAATTGAGAATGAAACGGAAAATGGTAATAGGTGATCAAACCAGTTTTTCAAATTCAGCTCCCGGGGCTAGCACAAAGTCTTTCCACTTTCCAGCCGAAATGAGACCGTTGTAATATTTCTGCGCCGCTGCTCCTTCCACGGCATCACCGACACTTGCCATAACTGCATAGGTCAGCACATGCTCGTTGGTCGCCTCATCGGCCGAACTCTCTCGCACAAAATTCGCCTTTGCGTCGCCAACCAGTTTTCCGCCGCTTGTCTCTATAATTGTCATAGAGATCATGCGTGATTTTCCTGAAAGAGTAAACAGAAACTCACTTTCGAGAACAATGGACCAGAGCGAACTCAGGATGCCATTCAGCATGTCTCGTGCCGACTCGTCTTGATGGCAGTCGATCCTGGTGGCAGTTGACTGACTGTTCTACTTTCATGCTCCTGTTTGAAACCGAATCAGAAGTCGATCTATCAGCGGATGAAAATGAACAATAGATAACAGATAACATACGACCTCTATTTTACCATCTTGGTACCTGGTGAATGTCGGCCATTTTGGTTACTACCGAGTCAACTACGATGTTGAGAATTGACAGAAGCTCATTGGTCAGTTAAAACTTAAAAGAGGATCATCCAGTGAGTGCGCTAGAAGTATAGCTTGTTTCGAACTTTAAATGAAGTTTTTCTTGAGGTAATCGACCTTTCGAGCAGAACTCAACTGGTCGACGATTCATTCACTCTTGCCAGGTACACTATACAAACTGCCGACAGCCAAACAACTAGATGTCTTTTTTAGAAAAGGCCTGCTCTCTTACGACTTACCTTTGAGCTTAACTAAGTATTTGGCTAACGAAGAAGCCTACCCTCCCTGGGTTGCCTGTCTTGATGCCTTGAGGTATATTTCATCGATGATAGATGTCGAGACTATGAAGCCGTACATGCAGCAGTTGCTAAATGGTGTGTACGACGCTACTCTGTGGAATACCGACGACGTTTGGCAAGACGATGTTCTCTGATTCCGCCAATGGCTTATTTTGTCTAGTTCGAAAAAAACCATCAGTGTTTGAACCTAGTACTGGATGTATTGGCTGGTATCAGTGGTTAAACTGCAGTAAATTATTACAAGTTGTATCCGCTGACGTGAATTCAATTCAGCATGCAACAAGAATACTGTCCGTGTGATTTTGACGTATTCTGAATTATTCTTAATTTTGTGATGTATTAAAAACCGCCGGCAAAAATGCTGATTCACGTTGATTTCTGCAAGCACCGCCAGACTGAACTGTCATCGTTAATGCTCCCGTCCGCGCTACACGATTTTGTCGATATTGCTTGTGCCTGGAGCCAACTTGTAATCTTTCCACTTTCCGGCGGCGATAAGACCGTTGAAGTACCGCTGAGCAGCAGTTCCATCAACTTCCACACCATCTCCCAATCTCCCGGAGACAGCATAGGTCATGTCATGCTCTCCTTCCGTCGCGCTAGACGAGCTTTCTCTAACGAAAAGTGAGGCCGCTTTTCCGACGAGTTTTCCTTGAGTCGTTTCTTAGTCAATCAAAACAAATTTCACGCAATGCAGTCATTTCAAAAAAACAGCATCTCACTTTCGAGAACAATGGTCCACAACGGACTCAGCAGGCCATCAATGGTTTCCCGTTCAGAATCGTTGGTATATTTTAGCACAACGCTGGTATCGAGAAGAAAGCTCCCGGAATCGGGCGAAGCTTGAAGAAAAAAATATGTTTCATGAATTTATAAGCTTTACATTGAAAAGGTGCACTGACCTTTAGAGTTCTGCTGTTGAAGCAGACCTTCGGTGGATGCAGTCAAGATGTTTGCCTGAACTTTTCGTCGAATGTCATCATGTGGTAGGCGTGTTTTGGAGATGATGGAAAGCGTATAGGTCACTAGGAATCCCGACAACTGGCCACTGGAACCAATCGGACCAAGCTTCACAGAAGTCAGTTCCCTGACCTTGATCTGTGTGATTGGATGGTCGGCTAGAATTTAAATCCGATGCCACTCATGGACGAGATACGATTCAGAACAGCCTCACCAAGTAACGTCAAATGATCCCCATTTCGTTCCGTGGGTCCAGATTTCTCCTTAAATAGGTCGAGAAGTGCAGTGCGGAGACTCTCGTCAATGTCGACCGGGCTGGATTGCCCAGGAACGACGAAGACGGTGGAATCGGTGACGAAAGAAGTGAAGATGGATTCTTCGTAGAACAACAACAAATTTTAATGTTGTTACTGAGATGTAGAATACCCACGTACCAGCTGAAACCACTACCAGTTTTGATGTTCTTGCGATCTACAATGGAAATGATTAGGATAAATACTGACAGAATTGAGAAGCATATTTGTGGCCTGAAACAAGAATAGAGTTGCCAGACCAGACGCCATGGCCGTGTTCATGTTGAATACTGTATGTTGAACACGAACGTTTTTTAGAATGAAGTGAACTAGATTGCCGGTTTTGAATCGAGCGTCTGGCTTTTAATACCACACCAGAACATCTAACAATCTCATGCAATATGCGTGTTTTGCGGCTCGATAGGCAGCTGGAGATAACACAACTGGTTTTTTGTTAGTGAAAAAACAAAGTGACTTCTGGAAACTGGAATTGAATATTTATTAGAGTACTACGAAACTGACAAAAATGAGGTGCAGCAAACAGGTCTGAAACAACATGGCAACCTTATTATTTCAGTGCCGTAATCTCCTTATCGTTAACCATCTCGTTTGCCGATACAGTATTATCCACTAGAAACGCGGATCACGAAATTAAATTCGTTTTTAGGAAACATTACCGACCCAGTTTGTTTGAGGGGGGGGGGGTACTGAACGATCTCAGCCATTGAAGTTGATCTCCGTCTATGTCTATCAACATCCAAATGTCGTTCAAGATGGTTGTTAACTGCGCCGTGGTATGTTTGTCGTTCTCGGTGGACAGACTTGATCAATCTCAGGAGGCGTTTTATAAACCCGAGCAGGACAAAGCATGTAATTTACCGCGAAATGTAACGCAGTTAATTATATTGTTATCCTCAATAATTGGCCCATTTTGTGTACGCGGTTGACTCTGAAAGGATTTCCTGTAAAACAGAAAAGCCGTAATTTTTTCTGAAAGCGACACATGTAGGGATAATCCTCCTTTGATTGTTCAAACTTGTTGACGTGCTTTTGATCGTTCGAGTAGGGGATAAAAAGAAGGAACTGCACGAGTAACCGGTTAGACTAACCGCAATCTCTCAAGTTGGTTTTGGATTAACAAATGTTGAATCTGACAATCATCACTTACAATCTGGTCGGCGGAATATTTTTAACTACCAACCAATGGGTAGGTCCAGGCCTCGACCTCGGAGTGGCCTATATCCGCGAGAAATATAGCTTTCATGTCAATCACGTCTATATCACACGGGATGCAATAAGGTCCTGCAATGATGTCCACGATTACACAGATGCCGTTTCTCAATATTATTACGGAAACATAACGGAGGACCAGCTTGTTGTTTTCGTCACCCCAGGTGAGTACAGACCACCAGGGCCTAACGATTAAATCCTCCAATCATTTACGAATCTCTCTTTTTTATTAATACAGGGTGTGATGAAGCCCTGCGTCCACTGGCTTTCTTGGCTGAAGGTACGAGTATAGCCTGCACCTTAGAAATGCCAACTTCCAGAGTTCATGTTTTCAGGTTGGAATCGACTATTCTTGGCTACGTGAGTCGTGAAATTCCCGTGCTCTTTATTGTTTTGAACTCTTTAAGTGAGTAAAATGACGTAAAAACTGACTCACTAATAAAACTGAGGTCGATCCAATTACAACAGACATTTTGAGGAGCAAAGTGACCCGTACTGAGCATTGCGTGATGCAGGGTGTATTTCAATCGGATAACAAGTGATATTCTGTAAAAATCAAATCATATCAGCATTTAGTCGTGGCTCAACTATTTGGAATCAGAGCCAAGCCCGAAATGCAGAGCTCCGAAAGAACAATGACCCTCAGGCTTATTATGTATTGTTATTTGTCATCTTGTAAAGTGTGTTGACCTTTCAGAGGTGTCGCGTTTCAAGACATTCGTGATCGCCAAAAGTTCCCCACTACAGTATCTGCTGCAGTCATCCAGTTCGGCGCCATGAACGAGGCATTTTTTGCAATATGTGCCCTCTACAGCTGGACATCCGTTGGTATAATCCAGGGAACAAAGTCGCGTATTCCGTTTTTTGCAGCATTCCCTCGCGAACTGCTTAAAGCGACGAAGAGGCTTGATAGCACTCGCAGAGTACAGTTCTACATGGTTTGGACAGAAGAGGGCACAGGATGCGACAAGGCTTTGGAAGAAGCTTCTCAACAAAGCAGAGGTTATTACGGTTTAATCATGAATTTAATTGTGATCTATACGGCTTGATTTCAGTTATTATTTTGTCGCTAGAGGTCGATCGCGTCCGTGAATGTCTGGCGTGAAAAGTGTTCGATTACCCGTGACATTTGTGATAACATACTAGCTGACATAGATTGCTGCGCACAGACTGAACATGACCAATGGGCAATACGTAAGGGAAGATCGGGAACCTTCATGTCCTTATATGGTATATGTGGCAGGTGTACTTCACAGCTACCCCCATCGTTAATTACCGCCTGTTCGGAAATTTAACCTGGCACAAAAACGACGAGCATGACAGCGTCAGAACAAATCTATAGACTCGCCCCCTGCTGACCTTTTAGATTTGATTTTGCAGATTGCCAGAGACGCATACCGCAGTTTGTTCTACCTCCACCCCTGCATCAATTACAACCTAGGCAAAGAAAGAAACTTGGTCGACACAATTAAAATCGGACGCGTGATGTTTATGGAATGTTCTATAATCCGAATGAAGAGGTGGTGAAGATGATTACTGTTCTGGGTAAAAAGTCCTCCGGTTTACCGGAACTCTTTTCAGCCATCTGCATTCACGACAACTGCGTATGCAACCATACAGATGCTTGGAAAGGTACGATTTTGGGTCGATTCTCCTGAATCAAAATAATTGATGATGAGTGGGCAGTGGTAAAATAGGGGGAGGGGGTCATTGTTTTGGCTGTACCAATTTTTTCGTTATATGGATAACTCTATATTCTTTATCGTAGATACTCAACAATACTTTGTCAAATGGACAGGATGTTCATGATGGAAGGTCGCTCGCGAATAGCTTCTTGAACAAAACGTTTCGGTCGGAGCTGGACGATCTGTACATTGACGAAGCTGGAGAGCGAAGAAGCAGTGTCTGCGCTGAAAACTTCGGCAGATTGACCGGGGAGCTAAAGGTATTCGCCATTGTTTAGTCTGTTTTCTAACGTGAGGTGTTACTGTTTCGTGCGTTCAAAGCGCGTTTTGTTCTACCATTCACAAACGAGAAAGTTTATCAAAAGCGACGTCGTACCCATTGAATGGAATAACGCTGAGAACTCTCCACCACCCAACATGCCGCTATGTGGATACCAGAAAAATTCGCTGATTTGTCAAGGTTAGTGCTGACCAATACGGTCTTGTTGAAAGCTCTGAGTAGACTGCCCAACAGATGGCTCTTCTATACTCACACTCGCTGTGTCCCTCTTGGTTTCGCTGACTTCCCTCACCGGGACCGCAACATTCTTCTTTATTTTTCGGTAAGCATCCCCGACCTCAGAGCAAGGGTTTCGACAGTATTTGTTTTCGGTTGCAGGCGGACTCGGTTTCAGAATGGTGCATCCTGGTGGCAGTTGGCAGACACTTTCACTCTTGTGTTGCTCTTGGAAACCGAATCAGAAATCGATCCATCAGCGGAAAAAAACAATCCGTAGCCATCACACGGACTCCATTTTACCTCTAGTTAAACTGCGTATCACCGTGATTACGCAACCGTAATCTTTTTGTGAAAGGAGTTGTCCATCGAGTTCTTTCAAGATTCAAATTGACACTGACATAAATAAAACGGAAAATGGCGATAGTTGTTCAAACCAGTTTCTCAAATTCAGCTCCCGGGGCTGGCACAAAGTCTTTCCACTTTCCAGCCGAGATGAGACTGTTGTAATATTTCTGCGCCGCTGCTCCTTCCACGGCATCGCCGACACTTGCCATAACTGCATAGGTTAGCACATGCTCGTTGGTCGCCTCATCGGCCGAACTCTCTCGCACAAAATTCGCCTTTGCGTCACCAACCAGTTTTCCGCCGCTTGTCTCTGTAACCATTATTAAGATTATACGTTACTGTCCTGAAGAAATGAAAAGAACTCACTCTCAAGAACAATGGACCAGAGCGAGCTCAGGATGCCGTTCAGCATGTCTCGTGCCGACTCGTCTTTATACTTTGCCACGATCGTGATGTCCAGAAGTACAAACTGGTCTTTCGCAGGATCTGGAACAAACGGATAGACGTTCTGACTGCAAATGGGTCACGTCAATCAAACCTGCTGGTTGCTGCTGTTTTTTCAGTCGATTTGCCGATGCCGTCAGAATGAAGTTTTGAACTTGCCAACGTATGTCGTCCAGGTCCAACGGGGCTTCGGAAGTGACGGATATCGTGTAGGTTACCAGAAAGCCTACCAGATCACCACCCGACTTAAGTGCACCCAGATTCACAGAGCCCAAAGTTTTGATCTCGATTTTTGGGGTGGGCTTATTGGCTACAAGAAAAGAGGGAATCAGAATAAAAACTGGTTGTAGTCTAGAATCAACCCCACCTGCGCTTGGTTCGATCGGTTCAGACTTTTCTTTCCAGAGGTCGAGGATTGTTGTGCGGAATCCAGATTCAGCTGCAGCAATGTCGGCGGCTTCGGACTGCTCGACAATGATCACGGTTGAATCGGTTACCAGTGTTTCTGTGTGAAAAGAAAAGTCTAGATCACGGCACTTTCTTTTGGTACTGAAGATGTGTGTACGTACCTTCTGACGCAGCCCGATCAACGGTCGCAACAGCCTGCATTTTGAGATCTGTGATATAGAGTAGTGTTTCATAAAGAAGTTGAATATACGCACTCACCAACAAGACCAGGAGCCCGAAAGTTCCGTAGTTCGTCATGTTGTCCTGGAGAATGTCTGTAGCGGAAAATGGGTAAGCGTACTCGATCAACTTTGCGGACTCGATACAAACAGCTTATTTTGAGAAGTTTCTTAATATCACCGCGGAAAGTGCTTATGGGCGAGAACTTTCGAGAAACGAAAGAAACCTGATTTAAGACAACCAGGAAGGCAGTCTGCCTTCAGGACAATATTATGCAAAGGAAAGCAATCTTGTTTCCACCGTCTCGCTGTTTGATTTGTTTGGAGCAAAAGTTCCGCAGCTTCTAGCGTTAGTCAGTAATTAATAACTGGAAGATGAATATTACCGAGAACAAGGTGCGTTGAGCAGACGTGCTGTGGCCGTCGACAATTTTGAGAAACCTGTCTCCCTAAGCACTTCGGACCCTATCAAATTGATGACCTTTGCCAGGGGTTGGGGGTTGTATTTGGGCGGTTCGCATGAGATACCATAGCTGTTCTTCCGAGTTTCGAGATGTTCAGTTTTAACTATTAGTTCTTTGGTTCTTCGCTGATTCTGTATCAAACAAAAGAGAAACACTTGGTGCATCACTTGTTCTGAGAAGGTAACTTCATGATGAGTAGCAGTTAAAATCTCCACCATAACGCATGGCTCCTCATTCAAAAGTTGTGACCTTTTCGTACCATGCTCGAGTAACAAGGTTTACCGCAACTTGGTTAAAGAGATTATCCTGATCAACCTTTTAATCAACTAACAGATAGAACAGATTTGGTTTCATTAGATTTTCTTAGTTTGTCGGGATTATCTGATGAACGGGAGTAAATGGTCACGAAGCACCCACAGCTATTGCTCCAGTTTCAACGGGTGTGTTTCCGTTTCCTATTTCCTCTCCTCTCTAGACAAGCATATCCCGTGTACTCTGGCTTTCCTTTCCGTCTACTGTACGTTGGAGCCAATCGGTCATATGCTCTCGATTGGCATTCAAAGAGATCCGGAGCAGAAAGTATAACAGGGACAAGTGTGTACATCCAAGACAGGATGATCGATCAGGCCGCAATTGCTTCTGCTTTCATTCCTAGGTACAGGGGGGCATGGAAAGCTGGCTGGTTTTGCATATGTTTCCTCTCCGTCGTTTATTTTACACTCCATATATTCCTGAGGGCGAAAATCATCGCTCGTGTCTTTCTATCACCGATTGAGCAAACTCATTTGTCTTCTAATGGACTTCTATCTGTGTATCTGAACGGAATTCTAATGAACCCACCACCGACGCAAGTAAGTTAATGAATGCTGAGCGTTAAGAGTGCTTTGGAGAGATTTATTGAACGAAAAACTGAATTCGAACTGGGGGCTCTTAAAATCAATGTGCGAACGCGAGAAGCCAGAAGAAAGATGGAGAAGTAATGAATGATTGATGTTGGCACTATGATGTTTGACGTTGGCGGGGGGAAAAACAGTGACAAGCATTCTTTAATACATCCTCTTCTTTTATTGCATTTCCGGAAGCACTTGGACCCAAAATAAATTTATTCCGACAATCAAAAAAATTTCCAGGTACAGTAAACTGAGGATGTGTTTTCCAAAATTTGAATTTTATTTTCGGATATTTTATGGATTTGAAAAACACGGTCAGAAAATCAAAATGTCAGCGGTTTTATTCGATCAACCAATAAGCGAATCCATAACTATATCCATAACCATCAGGTTCGCGTCACACTCTCCCAATAAATCGCTCATGCTGAGCGTGGCTAATTGTTCATAACGATTGCCAGTGTTCTCTGCTTCCTTCTACATTTCGGGGGGCCTGAACTCAATCTGACGAGGTTTTTTGTCCTTCTTTTCAGTAAGAGTGTTGCTGCATCGATGGGAGAGGATTATCATGAGCCTGCGTTTTCGGGGGGAACGAGAGCGCTGATCGATAAATCGACTAATGAATCTTTCTAAAGAGGACTGTGAAAGTGAAAGTGAAGGCCTATTATATGACAACAGTATTCCCTGTACAGTATCATGGCCGCGATGACTGATATGATCCCCATGAAAGCCGGCTCCGTGTCCGGCGGCTCGCGACGCTCATCGCATAATAAAAGCAGCGCCGATTATGTTGACCACAACAGTTCGGCGTTTCCTTTCCCCGCTGCGAGTCACAATGGCGACACGTCGGACCGCGAATCGGGATCTGATGTGCAGATGGATCTGGCGGAGGATAGACGGGTGAGTAAAGCAAACACTTGCAACTATAGTGGCGTTCTTTCATCCGTGCTACACTTAGACTTTTCCGACTCATTGTGTACAACGCCATATTGTCTGGGTTCGGCTAACAGATGCCGGCCGGATGATAAGCAAATGCGCTTCAAAGCTGCTAAGCGGATAGTGGCCTTTAGGCGATACTTAAAAAAGATCTTGAATAGGGTAGTTCTTGAAAGTGTTGTTTGTTGATAACGTGCCAGTCGGTGCTCTCCAGTTGACGTATGGAAGCATATAGTGGAGAAGTAAGAGCACGTTTGCCCATGTGTTACAAGATGCGGTATCCAAATTCATTTGGTGGAACGTATGTTTTTAAAAGCTAGGCCCTCAAACATCTCTCCGGAATTGACCTTTACCAAAATCTGTTTTGATGAACGCTTTTCTGACTCGATGAAAACCCTGGTAATTTGAACGAAGAACACACGTGAACTGACGGTCCTCGAATGATGTTGAGAAACTCACCGCTGAATTTACAAAACTCAAAAGCAGACGTGTAAACTTACAAGGCTGCAATGTGATCCATACGGTTCTGTTCTGAGAAAATCAAATGGTTTTCCGTGGATTGAACTGATTCGATGTGAAGTATGAGAACGAAAATTTTCGAGCATTATGTCTGACCCGAGAAGCTCTTGAGAAACTTCGTTTTTTCCGAGAACCTGCGCATCAGCTGCTGTGCAGATTGCGAGCAAACCATACACATCATATGCAGGTTTAATTTTTGTGTGGTTAAATCGAAACCTTAATGTTTCAGACGCCTAAGCACCGTACCTCACGACATTCTCGTCCTCGCAACCGCCATACTTCTTCTCCGAACCGCAAGACGTCTTTCAGCAACAGCGCCTACATCGCGGACCAGCCTGATGAACAAATACCCACTAACTCCTCACTGCGCACGAAAGATCCTAACGGGCCGCCGGTCGAGGAAATATTGACAATTCTACTTCATCGAAACTCATTCGATGAAGACTTTGGGTTGGAGATTACGGGCGGGATCGACACTGGGCGCCAGCTTGTCATCTCTGACGTCCATTCCCGTGGGGTTGCGCAATCAGCGGGATTATGTGCGCAGGATGTTGTTTTGGAAATTGATGGCATTGACGCCGGCGAGCTCCCACACGCCGAAGCTGTTCAGGTAAAGAACGAAACTTTCTGGCCGATTTGGAACATAGATGTGCATTCTGAATAAGCTAGTGCATGACATTTCTGATAAAAGTTCCAATTCTGCAGTTCCGCAATAAGAGAAACTATGGGAACACTATTCATACTGTGTTACAAAAAACTCACCCGTTTGTGACTAGAAAAACTCGGAGAGGGTTTTATTGGAAAATCCATATTCTATGACCTCCCCCCCCCCCCTGCCGCCAGATCCTGATGCTTAATATTGTGACTTTTTAATAATTTTGGTGTTATTTCGGAACATTCTCCAGCACGGTCGTGGAAGAGGGTTACGACGCATCAAGGTGGCTACGATGGAAGAATAAGATGAACGAAGAATCAACGAAAAAGGGGACCGGGAATTGCGGGAGAACATGATTTGAGCTGTCAAGCGTACAACCCACTGTCTAAGCATTTGTTCTTAAAGTCAAGCTTTGCTCACAGGGGCAATAATGTCGTGCCATTTTTGCCAATCAAAATATCTCGCAAGACTAATTTTGCAAATTTCCCATCTCGCCACGATCGACAGCACCCTTCTCAGTCCTTCACAAAACCAGAGCGCGAACGCCCATTTGGCAGCAAATGAGTTTGATAAAGTAGCTCCATCAAGATTTGAATGATGGGATATTCCGCCTTGTAAACATGTCAGGAATCACTGAGCATCCCCCTAAAATTCTACACTGAGCGTTAGGCTCGATTGCTCCCGAAATGCGCACTCATCAGTTTTTTCTTTCTCAAAACAGATATTCAAAAGCACCCTCCAAGTCTGGCTGAAAGTGCAGCGCATCGCTCCGCAAAGTGACCTTTCCGATGATCTCAACCGTCCTGCTGCATCACCCCGTGTCAAATCCAAACGAGTGACAAACAACGACAACCTTGACAGCGGAGGGGAGCAGTCACCTCGGAACAAAGCAACGCACCTCGAGAGCAGCGTCAACAACGGACAACTGAATAATCAAGCATACGCTTGGATCGACCTGAAAAGGCAACCTTGCTCGCCGCCGCCGGATGAAGACGCCTTATCGATTTTCAGCCCCAATTTTCTGCCGGAACGAAAGACTGCGTTGCTTGTTAGTGAGGATATCCATTTGGGGTTATTAATACGTGGTGGCCTGGAGTACGGGTTGGGGATTTATGTTACTGGTTTGGATACGGCTTCAGCAGCCGAAGCAGCAAATCTCAAGGTAGGCCAGAGCGGCTCAAAATATACAACTGGTTAAGGAACACGAAATTTCAGGTTTTAGAATTTGGAATCTAGTCTGAACTTCTGTTTTCTAGAAGCCATTATGAACTTGAAATTAACTTCTTTTCATGTCTATCGGAGAAAATCGAATCCCGGAATTCTCAATACTCTTTCCCCCCCCCCCCCCCGCACCAGACACGATTTTGCTCTCTTATTCCAGACCACAATCCTTTCCCGATGTTGGTTCACGAGAGTGCCCGAGTATATACACAAGAGTAGATCGCACACATCGGGGGGGGGGGGGGGGGGGGGTACTGGGAAAAGTGTCTATGGACGAATTTAGCAATTGCGCTCGCAATGTTGCTTGTTCTGGTCTCTCGAAGATGAGTCCAGATCAGACTTGTCCCGAATATCTTCGGTTCGGTAAAAACACCTGAATTTCCCGAATCGACCGAATATATTCGGTTCGGTTCAGTTCGGTTCCGGAACTCCTAGAATTCGGTTCTGGAATTTCGCCGATTCGGTCGGATTCAGGGATTTTCAAGGGGGGAGGGGGGGGGGGGGTCATCCCGAACTGACACTCAGAAAACAGAACCCCCATCCTGAAGCAAGTGGTTATAGTTTTGCGCATCCGAGCCCCACTTCGTTTTTTTATGGCTGGACAAAACTACTGCGGAAAAATATTCTGCAAAATTTGAGGTTTTTGAAACTGGGGCTTCGGGCGGGGCTATTCGGGTACGGGAATGCTGTCATGTATGTATTCGGTTCGGAAAGTTCGGGAAAAATTCGGCTCGGTTCGGAATTCGGGGTTTTGCGATTCGGGACAAGTCTGGTCCAGATTCCCGAATATGCTCTTTTCCGCAGTTGCCTGTTATTTGTCTTTTGTAAATCCCATGATTACCGGTGGGATCCCATGTTGACATTCCATTTAGATAATGACGGTGCGTGTGACCTGGTGTTTACCATGCAAAATGATATTATGATTCCAGGTGGGAGATCAAATTATCGCGGTCAATAATTACGATTTTCGGCGCATCACCCACACGCGCGCAGTCCGCGTTCTCCGCACCCATCGTCACATGAACATGAAAGTGCGCCATGTTGGCAAGCTGCCGTTTGCCCGCCGTCTGAGTCCGAGCTCCACATCAAGTTCCCCACAACTGGCATTGCAAAACAATACTCTCCTACCGTCCAACAACAAGGCACTGATGCACAGAAACCCCAGTCCGCTTTCGTTCCTCGATTCCGAACAGGAAGAAATCAACCAACTGATGCAAGAAGCTAGTCGGGATATGTTCATGGACGAACCTACCCCGTTTCTTAGTAGTTCTTCGCAGGCTCTGTTGGAAGACACCATTGACCTGGAGACTGCTGTAAATAACTGGTCGAAAAGCGCACTTGTGGTTGAAAGGAACAAGACTCGTGCTCGGCTAAAAATGAGCGAACGGAATGAATACTGGCTGAGCGTGATCGAAAGCAGTGCTGAAGTACGTTTAGTGCCTGACTTTTTTGCAAAAACAAATTTGCCGTTTTTCGGATAAAAGAAAAACATTCTCGGAATAAGGTTATGGGACAGAATTTTCTAAATTTCCACTCTCACATCTAATTCACCATGCTGCCCCCCCCCCCCCCCCCCCCCGGGG